>JAHBCN010025930.1:0-10967 GCA_019359885.1 Listronotus oregonensis | reverse complement strand
GTAACGTGACACGACATCTGGTGGACACAAGCGGAAATAGGTAGTAACTTCTATCGCTAACAGATGGCGCTAATAGCACGTACAGAATAATCTCGTTGGTTCGACAAAGTTCTGGTGTCTTCCACTCACTTCTAGATGGCAGTAATTGGAATATATAAGAAGGCTAGTGGCGCAACCACAAGTCAGTTCCTATGACACTGTTGTTAAATAAAATATTGCATACCTCCATAACACGTTGATTGCCACGCGAAATCCGTTAAGGGCTCTGAAACCCGGCTCAACTTTTGGGTAATAACATTTTTTCAGCATTAAATGCATTTGTTTGGTCTTGTTAACATACTCTGACAATTTTCAAGGTCACCAGTGGCTGTCCAGTAAACTGGACATTGGACTATAAGATGATTTTCCCTAAATGTCCCGTTGTCCAGTTAATTGGACATGTAAATATTTTTTTTGCTTTATTTAAAATAAAAAAAAAAAATAAAAACATGTTTAGTAAAATACAGTAAATTAATAGCTCACAGAGATTTTGCATGCCAATTTTTGAAACAGGGATACCATCTAACGGTCTTACGAGGAATAGAGTAGTATGCCATCATTTGGTCTGATCGGTCAATTCCCGACATATGCTTGTTGTAGTCAATAATGCAAGCAGGTTTTATTTTCTTATTATTAGCTCTCTTGCCTTGAATTTCAACCATCGAATGTTTGTAGACAGTACTATTCATCCTAATATACCTTTTGTCTTTCCAGTTTGTAAGTAAAACCGGCCCCTTTTTGTTCCAAACCGCTTCACCCTTTTTTAGTTTTGCTTTCATAGTTTCCTTATGGTTTCCCTTTCTATTTTCACGAAGAGTTCCTACTAAACCTGTTTTTTTGTATTTAAAAATTCAGCCAACGAAACACTGGAATAAAAATTATCAAGGTATATTGTGTGACCTTTTTCTAAGTAATCCTTTACTAATTCCTTTACCACACTTTTAGCATGTGTACAATCTTGTGAAACTAATGTTCCCTTTCCGGTGTAAACAATAATGTTAAGAACGAACCCATCATCTGTAGTAAGTTCATACAACTTTATGCCATATTTATGGCTTTATTCGATATATTTGTCGAAATACAATCTGCCCTTCCAGCCAATCTGGCTGGAAGGGAAAGCGACCTCACGGTTGCATCATTATCATTTATAGACATCTTGAAAACACCACAATAAACTTCCAAAAGTTTATAATCCAAACACCATAACACCAAAACCAAATGTACACACGTGCTTTGATGTACCGCTGCCCATTACCTAACGATACGCGCCATTATATCGAGCAAAATTATTCGCCACTGGTACTGCATGTTTCCACATCGTGCCCGATATTACGACTAAAATCGTACAACTTTTGTTATATTCATTAACCATATCCCGCACTAGATAGATTCAACCCATTCCCGTAGCCCGAAAATAAATGAATATTTGTTAAACCGCTATTTAGAACCGTCCAGTTAACTGGACGCGGGCTATATGTAAAGAACTGGTATGTCCAGTATACTGGACGGTGGCACTCAACGTGTTAAAACGCGTTTGTGCGTGTTTAAGTTTAAGACATCTTTATAACAGTATTTTGATTTGAATTGTTGCTTTTGTGTGTGAATTAGTAGTATGGAAAAGAAGCGAAAAATTGATAGTGAATGCAGAAAATTCAAAGATCAGTGGAAATTTAGTATTTCGTAATTGAGTCCAGTAACAAGGCACTATGTTTGATTTGCAATGAAAGCATAGCCGTTCTCAAAGAATATAACATTAAACGTCATTTGAAACAAAACATTTTCAAAATTACTCAAAATATACAGGAAGTTTGCGGACAGAAAAATTCGAACCTATGCAGCGCGGATTAAAATCGCAGCAATCTTCATTTACAAAACTCAAAACTGAACAAGAGGCTGCAACTCGTGCCAGCTTTCGTGTGGCTCTTGAAATTGCAAAACGTGGAAAACCATTCACCGATGGAGAAATGATCAAAGAATGCATAATTGCAGTAGCCGAAGAAATGTGCCCTGAAAAAGTAAATTTACTCGAAGGGTAGAAAACATCGCTGAAAATATATCCTCTCAACTGTTCGACAAAAATGGATATTTTGAGTGGTTTTCTTTGGCCTTGGATGAGTCAACGGATGTGTCAGATACTGCTCAGGTGTTGATTTATATGCGAGGAGTAGATAAAAGCTATGAAGTGCACGAAGAACTTCTTGATATGTATAGTATTCATGGCACAACTACTGGTACAGATATTTTTAAAGGAGTTGAAATGGCCATTAATCAAAAGAACCTTCGATGGAAAAACTTGAAATGTATTACAACTGATGGAGGCAAAAACATAAGTGGGAAAGATAAAGGAGTGGTCGCTCTTGTGTCAAAGGCTGTAGAAAATGACGGTGGTTCAAAACCATTAGTCTTACATTGTATCATTCATCAACAGTCTTTGTGCGGAAAATGTTTGGATATGTCTGACGTTCTGAAACCAGTCATATCAACTGTTAATTTTATCAGATCTTTTGGGCTGAATCACCGACAATTCCGACAATTTATTGAAGAGATTGGAGAAACTGACTTACCTTATCATACTGCCGTACGCTGGCTTAGTTGTGGGAAAGTCCTTCAGCGTTTTTGAACTTCGAGCAGTGATCGAAATTTTTTTGAATGAAAAGCATCGCCCTCTTACTGAATTACAAAACAACGCATGGCTGTGGAAGTTAGCATTCTATGTTGATATGACAAAACATGTGAACGAACTGAATTTGGGATTGCAAGGAGAAAACCAGCATCTTCCTGATTTATACACTAATATCAAATCATTCCGGAAGAAATTGAGATTGTTTCAATCACAACTACGAAGTAAATGTTTTTCACATTTTAAAACATGTGAAATATTCAGCCACACTACTGAGACTGAGTTTCCTATCGATTTTGCAATCGAAACTTTGAGTGCTTTGAAGATAAATTTTGATACTCGTTTCTCGGACTTTGATGCCATTGCGAATCAAATTAAGATTTTTCAGAATCCTTTTGATACTGACATTGAAACCCTAGCCCCGGAACTTCAAATGGAAATGATTGATCTACAATGCAGTGATATAATTAAGAACAAATATCAAAACTCATCTTTGTTGGAATTTTATAAGAGTCTTCCACTGACACAATTTGATAATTTGCATAAATTTGCTCGTGGTCTGTTTTCTGTTTTTGGTACTACTTATTTGTGTGAGAAAACCTTCTCCAAAATGAAGTACACAAAAAATGTTTACAGATCGAAATTAACTGATGGGCATCTTAAATCTCTTTTAATAATTGGTACAAGTAAAATTAGTCCACAACTACAAACTATTGTCAGTGGAAAATCTCAATTACATAAATTTCATTAGTATTTCATATGTCATTATGTTTGTTATAAGTTATGTGATTATTTAAAATGTATAAAATGTTAGTTGGATTCATTTCAATAATTTGTTAGTTATTATATACTGAAGTTAAATTTTCTGCATATTATACATGTCTTTACTCATTACAATTCTGTGTTTCTTTATCCAACTTATCACAAAAACAATAACAATAAGCCTACAAGAATGTTATGAGTTAGCGGAGTTAGCCCATGACCATATCAATGTAGATGTCATATTAATAAATATTCAACATAAAATTAGAACACTTCAATAAACTAAATTTAATTTGCTATAAAAATTATTTGTTCTCTAAAAGGAGTTTTCAAGTATGCTAGCTCTCCGCGGGCCGGACAAAATCTGTCCGCGGGCCGGATGTGGCCCTCGGGCCGTAGTTTGGAGACCCCTGCTATAGACGATCCCAAGTTAAGCTGCCCAAAAGAATTGCCCTTCCAGATTCAAATAACCCAATATAAGCATAAACATCATTATTTTAAAAACCCAATTAGGTTACATAAATTCCAATTTATTCCAGCCAGTCCTTTATTTTCCAGCTTAATGAACTAATCAAATTTGTTTTTCTGCTTTGGCCTTAGTTTCTTATTGTAAGCATAATGGAGTAATAATTTTAACGAAGCCTATTTATATAAGACCCAAGGGTTTAAGAATACAGGGTGTTCGCATTGCCAAATTTAAATTATTTCTTACTGAAATATATTTAAAAAAATATATATAAATTATGGGTTCAAAAATGCACAGTTTTTAGGATACAATGTGTTAAACTTTAACAAAAGTGTTTTTTTTGTAATTATCCTAAGGTAGTTTACTTGTAAAATGACTTTTCTTGAGAATTTTAAAAAAAAAAAGGAAATAGGTCTTTTATCAAATAAAAAAAACAATTTTTTTTATTGTCTGTAAAACGAGAGAATAACAATCAAATTGTACATAATTTATTATTTGTCGATATTTGTCATGTATGAAAGCCATGCATTCATTTTGGAATATCTCGAAAAGGGTTTCTACAATATTTTTTAAAAACTAATTCAACATAAATCAAAGTATAAGAAAATTAAAAAAAACGAATTTTTTTACCGTTTTGTTAAAAAAAATTGATTTTTGAATGTTCGCTAGGTCTGTTTGTTATTAGGAAATGGTGTACACTATTTTATTCTTTTTTTAATAATCGCCCTTATGGAAAATGTATTTTAGGACTAGGTGAGTCTACAAAGTGTAAAATAGTGTAAAATATTACTGAATAACAAACAGACCCCATGTAAAAACACTTTAAAAAATTAAATTTTAGTTTGAAACCAGAGCTAACTATTAATAAAGTCCAAAGACTTGCAATGAATTGATTTTAACTTTTTTTTCGAAAACGAAGCTGGATAGGAAAAAAGTGGTATTTTTAGTTGCCTAATCTAAAAAATATAAAAATTACAAAAAATTAATTAGCCGAGATTTTTTCACAATTATTTTTGATAAGGTGTCCCCTGAGACCTCACTGGACTTTTTAGAAAATTTTTAGAAAATCGGCTATAGAGTGTTTAAGATATTTGCAAAAAAAAGTATTTTTTACGTTAACACCCTCTATCTTTGCAACTCTGCACTTTTAGATGCATATTTATGAAAACTTTTTTTAATAATTTTTAATCAGGAATGTCTTGATAAAATTTGTCCATCCACAAGGACTAATAAGTTACGACAATAATCTATGCAGACCTGTAAGATTAAGAAGTTTTAATGGTATATATTTGTTAACATAAATAAAAATTTAACTTCACATGTAACTTTGTTTGTCTTTCATTTAGGTAATCTTTTATCATATCTTCACAATACACAATAAATATACCCTCTTTTTCTGACAATGAAACTCATACGAGTCTGTTGCGCCCGCACTCTTGTCGATCGCCCTGACTATTATATACTGGTCTGGAAGACCCTTGCAACTATCAGAATAGTCTAGCAGTTTAAATATACGTTTCCAACTATTGAAAGAATATGCCCTTAAAATTTAAGCCTTGTGGGAGCAGGTTATAAATTGCCATCCCTACGACAACTTTACTATCGTCTGGCACATACTTGTAACCATCAAAATAGGTTGTCAATTTTTTATTGAACCCACACATATATAAATTACATCATATCAAAATTTTAGCTTTGTGAAAGCAGATTAAAAATTTATTTTTTGACATTTTCAAAATTTTAAGGAATGATGTATAGTTGGATCATTTTTAAAATGAAAATTCGGTGCCGTTTGAAAAGAAAAAAAAAACATAAAAAGTAGCAAAAAAGATTTGGCGGCGCCTTTGCTTTTTATAATGTGCCGCTTTCCGCAGGTGTCTGTAATAATAGTCCAGGCAATCAAGCTTAAAATAGTGTCATACCTCCGAATTTTTTATATATGCACCGATTTTCATGAAAATTTGGAATTAAGCTTATCTCACCCTCCATATCAAAATCTATATGGTCGCAAGGTGTGCAAAATGTTTTTAAGGGGTGAAAACCACCCCATACCGAAAATTTTTTTATAGGTTTTTCGGCTTTTTTCGATTTAAATGTCTTTTATTTATGTAGGATAAATATCCTTTTGTATTGTACAATATAAAATTGGTGTATTTTAAAATATCAACCCTTATAAATCTTAAAAAACTACCCTTGTGATGAAAATATTATAGGTAAAAATCTTTTAACGATTTGGAGCATTACGATTGCAGTTTTACTGGAAAAAAATCATAGCATTTTAATAAAATTATTGGTTACCACTTTTCAACCCCAAAAAAACTACCCCTGTGCAGAAAATGATATAAAAAATATCTAATGACTGCAAATTTTTAGATTTTGCGTAATTTTAGTATTACAGTTTATTATCTCTACTTGAAATAATTTTTAATTGTCTACATCCTAGCATCCCTTAAGAACCACCCATTTGACCAAAAATAAAATAAAAAAATATTTTTTAATGACTACTGATGTTTTGATTTTAAATTTTGTTGGTTCTAAAGTTTATTCTATGAACACGAAGTATTTTTTAATATATAGTGTATATACGTACATAGTAGGTCTCAAATGTACCTACAGACAACCTAGTGTCAACAGAAAAAACTAGTGCGCCAAAATTTGAAACTTTTTTTACTTTAAAATTGACTAAAAAAATTAAAAATCTTATTTTTTGTGTAACTCTTTTAATTTTAAAGCTATCACATCCTACAAAAAATCATTTTAAAGGTTATTTTCAGGGCTACAAGCCTATGTATGTTAGAAGGGTTTGAGACCCTTCATATTTTATAGGTAAGGGGTCAAAGGGCTACGGAAAAGCAGTCCTCGCACTATAGTGAAAGTTTAAATCGGTTATAACTCCGTCAATTTTCATGCCACAAAAAAAATATAAAAAAGAAAGTAAGCGTCATAAAAAATGCTACAATTTTCTACTCTTTAGTTTTTTTCGTATCTCTTATGGTTTTGGAGTTAAAATGAGAAAAATATTTTTTTTGAAAAATCACAAAAAAAACATATAATTTAAGCTCATTTTTTTCAAAACTGTGCATCTCTTAATCAGTAAAACTTTTAGATATCATAAATAATATACAAATAAAATAATTTCTGCAAGACATAAGTTTAATTTTGATTTTGAATGATGTGACATTAGTTTTATTGCGATTTTTTTATTAGTTGTAACTCTTTTACACCATATCTCACTAAAATTTCAGTCAAAAAGAATTTTATTGGTGCTTATTTTAAAGGTCTTTTTATGCTCTATAAAAATATTCCATGGCTTTTTGTTAAAGAATGTACCCTTTTCGCGTTATTTGAGGTTAAGTACTTAATCACGTAAAATGAAAGATCTTCAAGCAGCTATAACTTGCGTTAGGTAGAACTTTAAGATCTTTATAAATAGCTTATTCTTTGTTTTTTTTATAAGCTTCATTTTTGTTTATTACAACAATTAAAAATGAGTTTTTTTTAACAAAAAATCGCAAGTTTCAATTGCGAATAATTCAAAAACTATGGATCTGGCGAAAAAACTTATCGTGACATTTTTTACTTTTTACAAATTTGCTCATCTATCGATTTCTGGGGGTATTTTGGGTAAAAAATTGCTCACCCCCGAGAAGAGGTGGCATCCACCCCAGGTGTGGTTGCGCACATCGGCACCATATAGATTTTGCTTTTCGACCATCCATCTATCATCTGTCAAAATTTCAAATAAATCGGTGCATATATTAAAAAATCGGAGGTGAAATGCTTGACTGCCTGGACTATAATGGACCATATAAAAAGCAAAGCCGACCGACAATAAAAATTAAACCTTTTTGCTACTTTTTATGTTTTCTTTTTCTTTTCAAAAAGCACCGAATTTTCATTTTTAAAATGATCCAACTATAGTAACCTGCCAGAACGGTATTTTTATAATTGGGAGTAAAATATTATTAAAAAATTTTCTAGCTTTGTGGGAAATAGGTTAGTCGGATGGTTCACCGGCTCTCAGGCTAAAAATAGTTGTATAATTCGCATTAAAATGACAAAGTGTCTTTTGGTAATTATTTCGCCTTGCTCAAAGTAATTAATCATAATTACTGCACTCTATCTCAGTTTTGCAGAGTTTAAATAAATTTAAAGAGCTAATTGCGCAAAGAGTTTATGTAATATACTAAGGAAATATTAGGTTTCAACGTGTTTAAGAAATATAATAAATGACAGGCTCCATTAGGTTTCGCCACTCCAGGCATTTTAATAAAATATGTATAATACAAGGGAATAGGCATCCAAAACTGTGCTTTCATACCGGATGAAGCTTTTAGGTAACATATATATTGTGTCTTTGTTACTAAAGAGATTTTAAGCTGTGAGATAATTTATTAAAATATATGTCTAAAAATATATTTATCACTTTTCCTTATTTTGTACTATTTTTTGTTGACATGCTTTTCGGGTATGATTAATTTATTTTGGTGAGTTAGGTTTTTACGGTGAAGGATTTATTGGCTTTAAAAAAATTGGTATACGTGTCAGTGTATCAGTTTAACTAACTAAGAATGTTTTTGGGAAAATTTTAAAATGGTAATGTTATTTTTTGTATCTTAAGACAGCTCACGAACGCTAAAAGTCTAAATACTAACGTACTGTAGGTATTTTAAGAAAGTTGGGGCAGCCCAATTTAGGCAAAATAATAATTTTGGGGGCATTTTCATTTGGGCTTTACAGGAATTATCTTCTGAAGAAAAAGTCCGGGGAGAACGAGGGTTTTTAAGGGGTAACCAAGGAAAAAAAAATGAAAAAGCGGATGAGCAGGAACAGAGGTACCCAAGACTTTGGAAAACCCCCCGGGTACCAAAACCACAGCTAGGTAATGGATCCGAAACAAAAGAGGTAAATGAAAAAAGTTTATAAGGGGACTATTTAAAAGGTATGTTTCAACGCGGCGGTGAGGGACCCCCCAATGGGCTACATGGGCCGCCAATCGGTTTTTTAAGCGGCTAAACACGCGAAACAAAATTGTGAAAGGGAAAATTTTTGGGTAAATCGTATGGTGATCTAAAAATTTTTATTAGAAAAAAAAGAGGATGACGAAATACTATTACAATTCCAATCTAAAAACTAGTGCCTTATAAATCCAATTTTCAGAAAGAGGGTGAGGGTTTTAACTACTTTAATAAATCGAATCTGCTCAGGATGAAGTAAAATTTAAAAAATTTTTTAGACTGAATAAAGCATATGTTAAAGTCAAATATATTTTTGGCAGGATTTTGGGGAAAAACATTAAACTGATTTTTTTGAATAAGTGCGAAACACATTGGATTTGGGATTTAAAGCTTTAAAAATTAATAGAAAATCCAGGATCTCATTTAAAAATAAAGTTTCAATTTTTAACAATTAAAAAAAAAACCCGGGTATTCCACACAAAACAACCCAAACAAAAACCCAGGGACTGCTCACACGCTTTTTAGAGTCCCGTCGCATCAAACGCAGTCTTGACAGCGGACGCATACACGGCCGCTTGGGAAAAAACCAGGCCATTTAAAAACATTAGTAGGATGCTTTCCCTAACGTAGTGCTTAGACCATGCGGGGGCGTAAGGAAACATACCTAAAAGAATAAAGAAAGAACTACTTAAACAAAGTAGGAAAGAATTTGCATAACAATGGGGTTGCTAACAGGGCACCATAACCTAAGAGGATACCTACACAAGATAGGCTCATACAATGGGGACACAAGTTACAGAATGTGCGACGAGGGGGAAGAAACAGCCTACCATATCATGTGCGAATGTAAAGTGTTGAATCACAAAAGACAGGCATTATTTGGGCAACCGAAAATAAGCCCACAGGAATATACCAACCAATCAGTGTCGGGGTTATAGAGACTTTTAAAAGGAACAAGACTAAGGAGGATTGGTATAAAAGATAATGGGAGATTAGGCACAAAAAGCCCCAGAGGCTGCGTTGCCTCCGATAGTGAAGCAAGACGGCTCCCAGGAAAGAAGAAGAAGAACAAGATACTTTTAATTTCTCTATTAGAAGCCTCTAGGAACGGATTATTACGGAGCAAAAGCAATAAAAATACTTATTACAAAGAGACAAGACTCCACAACTCATCAGTGGGCAAAGGGAAAAAGGTTTCTTGGAAAAATGGAGTCATTATTATGGCGAGCAGCCTTTTTGGATGGAATCAAAAATGTTAAGAGTTGTGCCTTTTTGCAGATATAGAAACAGTGACTCAAGAGAATCTGATTTGGGATACATAGATGGTTAAAAAAGGGATTGAATTAGGAATCCTAAGTGTTGTGGGAGACGCCATTTCTCATACATGGAAACAATATTCAAAACATGGTCTCCTTTGTATACATATTAGAAGAGCAGAAATTTCTGATTTTAAAAGAGAACCCGAACTTTTTTGAAAAAAATATAAAAAGTATTAGGATTATTAGTTTTAATAATATTTAGATTACCAAGAATATTGGAACTGTATTAAAAGAAAATGGATCAAGCCTAAAATTAATTGAAAGGATATAAAAGAAACATATTTAATCTGTTCTAATGGGATTTTTGTGCCTATTTCTTACAAAACCGGGGAAAAATCCTTTCTGGGAAATTGCTTTTAGACTTAAACGATTTTTGGCAGTAACAAAGAAAAAATATTAATTGTATTTTTTTCATATTAGGGTATACATTTCGATATATCATTCTGCGGGATTAAAAATTAATCAATCAATCAATAAAATAAAATTACTAGTTTACGTTTTGTAATAAAAGAAAATTAATAATTGCAAAATAATTTTATTTTAACAAATTTAATGGGATATTGGGATCTTTTTAAAAAATTTAGTGCCTTTAACCTAATAAATTGTATGTTTGGATTAAAGACAATATTTAATTCCTGGATTTTTAGATTATTAATTTTTTATATAAGCTTACATAAAAAAAAAATTTTAATTAAAAAATTTTAAAATTCTTTTTAAAAAAAGGGAAAAAATAAAAAAAAAAATCGGTAAAATTATTCCTTTTTTTATATAAAAATTATTTTTTTTTTTTTTTGACTTAAAAA
>JAHBCN010025929.1:0-10899 GCA_019359885.1 Listronotus oregonensis | reverse complement strand
CTCCTGTTTTCCGGAGATCGGGAAGAGCCCCAGAATATCCCCAATATTTAAAAAGGGTGGGGGGTTTTAACTAAGGGATTATAAAAAAAATTTGGGGATATCAAATAATTTTCCCAAAGTTTTTGAAATATTTTTTACAAAAAATAATTTTTGCTTACAGTAAACGGACTATAATTAATGATCAACATGGGTTTTTTCCAAATCGCTCAACAATTACCAACCTATTAACGATTAAGCAGTATATCTCAGAAAGTCTGGATTGTGGTGGTCAGGTTGATGTTATTTATACAATTTCTGGGGTTTGACCAGCTCGACCAGGGTTTTTTTGCTTAAAAAGTTGCATAGTTTTGGTCTGAATAATAATTTACTACTTTTTATAAAATCATATTTAATTAATAGGCAACTGACAGTACAGTACCGTGGCTTTCAGTCTTTTAACAATGTTTTTTTCCCGGGAGTGCCGCAAGGTTCAGTCCTTGGACCTTTATTTTTAACATCTTTGTGAATGACATCACCAAACATATTAAATCCAATAAACTTTTTTTTTACGCTGTTTTTTTTAAAAAAAATATATTGTCAAATTGACTTTTTGGGAGGATTGTGTGAATCTGCAGGATGACGGGGTTATTTTGAGTCGGTGGTGTGATAAAAAATAACCCCCCCTTTTAAAATATAAAAAAATGTTGAGATGACGTTTACGGGAAAAATGCCCCCGTTTAAATTTTTTTCCTTGTAAAATAAAAAAAACTGAACTGCAAAAATGCCTCACTTTAAGGATTTGGGAATCACTTTTGATCTAAGTTGTCTTTTGTAAATCATTTTAATGAAATTGTGTTAAGTTCTTATAGAAGCTTGGGTTTTTTTTTGGTAAAAAAAGGACTTTAGTGATATAAAGTCGTTAATTGTTCTTTTTAAACCCCCTTTTTGTGCGTTCTAAGCGGGAAAAGTTTTTCCTCCTTTTATTTGGTACCCGGCCATGAAGTTCATTCTAGTAGCTTAGAAAAGATTCAAAACTTTTTGGGTTAAATATCTTTGGTTTAAACTGGATGGTACTTATCCACTTACGGGGTTTAAAAAAGATGTTTTGTTAAATAGATTTAACTTAGTGACTTTTCAAGACGTAGAGAATATTCTTCAATTATTTTTTTTCATAAATTATTAAACAATAAAATAGTTTGGGTTCCGATTTTTTAAAAATTTAAAATTTTCCCCGGGCCGTCCTACAGACTCGCATTAGTCATTCCTTTTTTATTTGCCAGTTCCACGAACAAACCTACTTATGTTTTCGCCAATTCATGTAATGTGTAGAAACTATGAAAAAGAAAGCATGATCTTGATATTTTTTTTTTAGTTTATTTAAATTAGAAGCATTTGTTTAAATGAATTGATTATTTCTGGTTTTAAAAAAATGAAAGAAAAGTGATTAAAATCTACAAAGTGTGTATATTTGAGAACTGTTTTTTTTTTATCTTATGGTAACTATTGTTCACTGTATTTTTTTTAAATATTATCTGTCTGTAACTATTTATGTCAAATTTTTCCAAAAATTTATAATTGGAAAAACCCCGTCTGGGTAGTTGTATTATAAAAAAAAAAAAAAAAAAAATAAATAAAAAAAAAAAGCAATAAATAATGGTTAAAAAGAAGATCTGATAGATAAAAAAATTAAGACAAACAATTAGAAGGAGCTATTAATTTACCTACTCATATAGTGAGGGAAAATAATTTCTACACCTTAAAGATAATGACAATATTATTTCAAACACTGAAAAATTTTTCAATAGCAAAAACATAAATATATTTCCCTTTTGGGGAAAAAATTTTAAGAATTTGACAAAAAAAAAGCCAAGCAGGTGTTTGCGTTTAAAACAAAAAATGCGAAAAATTTTTTAAAAAGAACAAACGGGGAGAAACTTTAAAACAAATTAAAGAACACATGACTTGTTTCAATAAAAAGCATGAATATTCAAATTATGCTAAGCATCTGTTAGATAATAATCATCAATTTGTAATTGTTTAGATGTGTGGCTGCACCTATTTTTTTAAACAAAAAAAAACTTAAAATAGAGATATTGACTTTTTTTTTTTATTTTGTTCTATTTTAGGGGATTTGAATCTTTAAGTAAAGTATTTTTTGTTTTTCGTCATTCATTGAAAGACAAATAATTTAAAAAAAAAAAAAAACAATTTTTAGTTTTTTTAAAAAAAAAAAATCGGAAAATTGTCATTTTTTTTTTTTTCAAATTATTCTTTTTTTGATAAACTTTAGAATAAAAATACAAACTACGAAAAAAAAAAAAAATCATATTAATTTTACATCCCAAAAGTGGAGCCACACATCAAAAGAATTACCATCATTTTTTTCAATTTTAAAATATTACACAAAAAAAAAAAAACCAAAACAAAATTTTTTTCTTTTTGGAGATTTATATATTAAAGAACAATGATTTAATAATCAATTGGCCCGGGGGAATTTTCCCCACCATTAAACCTTTATTACAGTATTGAAAAAGGGTTTTTAAATATTCAAAAAAAATTTTTTAAAACCCAAGGGGAAACTTTAACCTTTTTTTGAAAAAACCAAAAAAAAAAGGAAATTTAAAAAAATTTTTGGGTTTTTCCCGGATTTAAAAAAAAGGGTTTTTTAAAAATTTTTTGTTTTTTTTTCATAAGAAAACCCAGGGCTTTTAAAATTTTTTAAAAAAACCCATTTTATTTTTTTAAATTTTTTTTTTTTTAGTCCCTTGTTTTGATTTTGGAACAGGGTGGTCCCCCCAAAATTTTTAAACAAGTATAAAAAATGAAAAAATTTTTTTAAATGCCCAAAAATTTTTGAAAAGTACATTCGAATGTGTTTTTGTCCATTTCTAGTAAAGAGGCAAACATTGTGCACACTTTCTAAACAAACTTTCTAAAACCCAAAACTTAACCCCCAAAAAATTGCTCACACTGCGTTTAAAAAAAAAACCCTAGAGCTCTACAAATTTTCTCAGCTATAGACGATCTTCCAAAATCAATCCTGTATTTCCTATTATTTCTCTGTAATGGACTTTTAAATGTCTTTTACGCGAATCGTCTTCAAGATTGACGACCACGTTTAATTCAGCAAGCAACCCACCTTTCTACTGTTGTAATTGAAGGGGAAGCCCCCTTTTCACATTTTTTAACACTGGTTTATAAATTTTTTTTGATGACATATTAAAAAAGGAATTTATACGATATTAAATTTTTTTCCATTGAAAAAAAAAACTGAGAGAGATCAACTTTCAACAGCTATAAATATATAAAATTAGTTGTTGATTTACACGAAACAACAAATTTAAAAACGCTATTTTTTACTGAAAAAAAACATATAGTAGATTCTTAGGTATTAAATTAAATTCCCATGATATTGATCTCAAAAATTGCTGACTTCTTTAAAAGCTTTTTTAAGTCATAGGATTCGGTAATTTTCCACATTATTCTGCAAACTCCTTTTCAAACAAGTTTGGGAGTAAAACCCCCGTTTTACCAAATCGATGGGGTTTTCCCCTCGTTGGTTTCACCACCAACATTTCTTCGGGTTTTTAAAATTTTCAAACAATTTGATCAGAGAATGTCGCTTTCACTCATACCTTCAGATTTTTTAGGTATTTCCATAAGGTAAATTTTTATTAAAGTTTATTTAACCAGCTTTGTACTACTGATGTTACGAGAGCGTCACAACAAACAGCGTACGGATTAACGAATTTCGGGGATTAGGACTTTTGCGCACTAAGACATCGGATGACTGGAATTCGAATTAACCCCAAACAGATTAATGAGCTTTCCTTATATTTTACACAAATAAATTATATATGTTTTTTCAAATAATTACCCCTAATAGTTTGGTTTAAAAGGTCCAGCTTTGTTTAATCCCAAAAACTTTTTTTAAAACCCCTTAAATGAGCGTCGAAAGTAGGTAGATGTAAACTGGCCACATATTCATCTGGAAAACATTACTAAAACTTTAAAAAAAAGATAAATGTTTTTTTAAAAAGCTTAAATTAATACTTTTTGGTAAAATAATGGGAAAGAAAAAAAAAAAAATTACCACTTACCCATCTTTTTTTTAAATAAATAGACGTGGACTTATATCTTCCGGGGGAGAAAACAGCTTTTTCGGGGGTTTTTAAAACTTTAGTACCGACTTTTAAAAACTACAAAAGATGGTAACCCGAGCAGCTTTTAAATTGACAAGCCGTCCTTCCGCCAATAAAATTATTCTTTTACCGTCAGGCCAAATAACGTGATCTACTTGAGACCGCACTTTCCCCCATGTCAGATCTGGAGTTCGTAAACTGTTCTGGAAAATTATAAATATAAAAAAATAAAAGTTGGTTTTTTCGCATGTGGCATCTTACAATGTCAATTTCGGTATTTTAAAAGTCCCATATTGCCCCACAATAAAACCCTTTTTTTATTTTATCCATATGTTCTCTCATGAAAATTTTTATTGCCTGTTGCCGTTATGACCCTGTCGACATTACGAATTACTTCTTTTTAAATTTTTCCACGCGATACCCATCCATAAAAAAAAAGGAAATAAATAAACGAATTTTTCTTTACTGCCAAGCAAAAAACAACACAAAAAAAAAATTATTAAAAATTTTGCAGTCAAAAAAAAAAAACAAAACCCCGTTGTTCTAAAAAAAAAAAATATATAATAATCAGTTACAAAACCTCTTGTGCTCATATTTATTATGCTCACCTGGCTTGTAAAGCGCAGATAGGGTCAATTTCAGTAACATAGACGACGCAACCAAATCCCTTTAGAGCCTGAGAACAACCTTTCCCAACCTCTCCATAACCACAAATGACAACTTGTTTTCCACCGAACATTACATCTGTTGATTTTTTTAAAAACGTCTATTATAACCCCCTCGCTAAAGGTTGTCATATTTTGTCTTCGTGACTGAATCGAAAAATTCATAGCGGGCACAGTCAATTTGCCAGCTTTTGACAGGATATACCGATGAACGCCCGTGACGCTTTTTCCACTATTCCTGTAATCAAAAACGGGCTTAAAAGGGTTAGTATATTTTTTTTGTAGTAATTAATTTTATAATTTCGTAATTCCCCCCCCTTTTTAATCATCTTAAACATAGCTGGGTATTTTTAAGCATAAGATGCGTAGCGCTCCTCCATCATCTAAAATCATATTTGGTTCCCAAATTTTTTCACACTAAAAATTTTTGTCTATGCCCCCCCAAAAAAAATTTTCCCTTTTTTCCCACGCCATGCAAAAACTAAAAAACCCGTTTCTGCTAAGGCTGATCGACTTCATTCTATGTAACAAAAATTGTAACTCAACAGGTTTTTTTAAAATTTTTAAAAATGCATGTGAACAAACGATGGAGTTAAAAAGTTACAAATTACTACCTTCTAGAAAAAAAAAAACCCCTTTAACATTCTTACTTTGAATTACCTGAGTGGAATAAATATTGCAAGCAGCCCCCCGAAGGGGGGGGTTTCCTAAAGCAGCCAAGGTTTCGATCAGAACCCGGTCTGAGCATTGATATGAGTACACCCCAAAAATTTTTTTGCGTTTTTTAAAGGTTTGTTCGTCTTTGCTTTTTTTCGAAGGGCGATTATACCAGGCATTTCTGAAAATATATATTTTCATTTTTGTGCCCAAACCTTTTTTTTTTTTTTAATCGAAAAAGGGGGGGACTTGATGAAGATTATTTCTTTATCGAAGGGTTTTTTAAAAAAAAAATGACGGATAAAATCCCTTTTCACTCTTGGTTAATTTATATACACGGCAAAAATTTTTTTAAAAAATTTTAAAAAATTGACTACCTTGGAAAACGTAAGGAGACCCAAAATTTTAAGGCAGTGGATTTTCGTTCACTGTGGATAATACTATTTATTATTATTTCTTCACCCATGTGGGACGATTATTTAAAAAATATTATTCGTCGACACATAATAAAATTTGTTTTAGGTGTATTATTGAACATTGTTGATAACTGAACAAATATACCTGTTCATCGTTTTATGATCGACTAAGTTTCCAATTAACACTCAATTTGTTGTTCAAGCCTTGGATATAATAAAAAAAACATCCCCGGGAATGAAACTTGTTTAGAAACAAAAAGTTATCGGAAAAAAAAAAAATATATATAAAAAAAAAGCACTGATTGTATTACCTATGATTTTTCCCCAAAAGAATATCATTACTTTGCTTAAACATAAAAAAAATTTTAATGTATATTTTTCTCTTTAATTTAGGGGGTTTTTTTGTCCCAATGAATCGAATGTGTCGAAGTTTAATTTTTAATTAATCATTCATACGTGGTAAGTTTTAATTTAAAAAAAAATTTATCCACACATACAGGGTGTCACATAATGTTTTTCTTTTTTTCAGAGCCTAGTTTGGCAACGCTGTAAGTACCGCCACGACTCTGTATGTCAGGTCGAGGAAGGTTGCGGATTATTTAGTAACAATGGAGAGATAGTCGAGAAAAATCCCCGCTTTTGTACAGCTTTATTTCAAAAAAAAAATCGTAAAGGTGGCACGTCGCCTTTTTTTTTCAATCGTTTAAATATTCGCCGTGTGGCCGATTCACCGAGTCGTAGTTTTGTGCAGTCATGGGTAAAAAAATTTTGAGCAACAAGTTCGTGTAAAAAAAAAAAGCCTTCGGGGGCCCCCCCCCGGGCTGTAAACAAAACTGAGAACGTCGCTGCTGTTCGGTTTGCAACCCGGGCCCCCCAGATCACTAAGGAAACATACACAAGCGTTGGGTTTCTCTAAATCATCTGTGCAGCGCTTTAAAAATTTGTGGGTTTGATGAAAATACTTGGTTTTAGCAGGACGGCCCCCCCCCACACCACAAGATCTTTGGCAACGCTACGAGACATTTTTTCGGAAAAACTTAATCAAAGTGGGGAGACATACGTTGGGCCCCCGAAAGTCCTGATTTTCCCGGGCCCCTTTTTTTTTGTGGCTATTTAAAAAAGGGGGACGGGGAAACCCCTACGCACCCCCGAGGGCATAAAAAAATTGCGTATTCGGGCTGAAATAAACGCTTTTAAAAAAAAATGATCCGAGCTGTTTTCGTAAATTTAAGGGCCAGCCCCCCAAAAAAGTGGCGCGGAAAGGAAGGCACGGCATTTTTTAAAAAAAAAAATCCCAATCTTTTTTAACATTTTCAAAAAAAAAATTTTAAAAAAAAAACATATGTTTTATTTCAGATAAAAAAAGCAAAACATTATGGGACACCCTGTACAATAAAGATACATTAAATGTGTGGATGATTAGTCAAAGATATTATTCGTCCACTGCCTTTTTAAAATTTTTTTTTAAAATTTTTTTTTTAGGTTTAGGTTTTGCACAAACATAAACTAATCTGAGCTTCTGATTTTTTTTGCATAAACCTGCACCTTTCTTATGGCAAAAAAAAAACAATATTGTTCACTAATACACAAATTCATAATTCTGCGGATATCAAAAGGTATTTGGTCCACCGTATGGACGAATATCCACTGCCAATTTTTAAATATTATAAAACGTAATTTAAACAGGTTTTTTTTTCAGATTTTCAAACTTGTCACAAATTAATGGAAGAAGATATGAGATAATCAATATAAAAAAAAGTACACTAAATGACAACCCCAGACAAAAAGCCCCCAAAAAAAATGATTTGATGGACTCTAGAAGGAATATTTGCCAATTTTATTTTTAAAAAAAAATAAATATATTAACCTTGTTCCGCAATTTCTATTTCCCGCCCCCCAAAAGCGTTGGTCAATATTTTTAAAAAAACCCGAGTTGCCACTGGAATTGTCTAATTTTTTTCCCCTTGGAGAAACGTCATCTTCGTCACTGGAACTACCTTTTGAAGCAAAAAAAAATTATCATTTAAAGGGGATAGTGTTGTAAAAAAAACCTACAATTGAAAAATAGTTTGTTTTTTTAGCCAATCTTTTCCAGCTAAAAATCTGAAAAAAAATTTGGGTAAAAAAAACAAAACAGAATTTAAAAATGTTCATAAATTAAATCACGTATTTTTTGTCGACCCTACAGGGGTCTCACATGGGGGTTTTTTGAATATTATGTGGGTAATTTCCAAGCTTGTAGTAATTTTTTGGGGTTTTTTTTTAAAAACTAAGTGTGAAGTCCGAAAAAAAAAAGGGTTTAAACAAAAAAAATCAATACAAGCCAATCGTTTCGTTTGACAGCTAAAAAAAAAAAAAAACGCGTTTTGGGGGAAGGTTTTAAAAGGTATTTGATCTTATTAAAATTTACTGCATAATCGGAATTTACTATCGACTATACTTCAAGCCCAAAAAATTTTTGTCAATGACGCATCCCCGGGGTTTTTTGGAGTGCCCCGGGTTGTGTGGGGTCGGGGGGAAACAATTCCAGTGGCGTATGCATTTTTTTTAAATGATAACATTTCGTCAAAACAGGGAAAAATTTTTTTTCAAGCAAAAGCCCCATTTTCATAAACCCCTTTAAAAATTTGAAAAAAACCTATATTTTTTGGGGATTATTCGGATTAATAAAAAAAGAAAATTTTTTTTTTTAAATTTTTCACACCTCCTATTTTGAGGTCATAGAACACAAATTTGATTTTTTTTTTGGGTTTTTTTTTTAAATTTTTTTTCCAAAAAAACTTTTTTTTCTTTAATTTTCCTTTTTTGATTTTATTTTTACATGAAAAAAAAAAAAAAATTTTTTTGTCTTAACAAAAATTTTAAAAAAAATGTAAGAGCAGAACGATAGACAATCCAAGTTACACCGACTTGCCAATTCACCCCGATCTTAAATTTTTAATATTAAATACAAAATTTTTACACGTTTCTTCATCAAAATATCCACTATATGGGGAAAACGAAAGCTCTGAGATTTTAAACCGGAATCCAATAACTATTTCGGGTCTTTCTGTTCCATATTTAGGATTTCCATATCGAGAATATTTTTGATCAAACATTGCGGGTCGAGCGAAGCAAGGTTCGCATACCTTAAAAAAATGTCATAAAGAAAACTATTACAACCTGGTAACAGGTCAACATTTTTAGAATTTCGAGTTGAATTCGACGTAAACGTTTTACCTACTTTTTATTGAAAATTAAGGTTTTTTCCCCTTTCTTTTTAAGTGTTTTTTTTTTTTTTTTAAAATTAAAATAGTATGAGTTTTTTTTAAAAATGTTTTCGTGCAAAAAGACAGAATTTAAAGAAATATGTCGTAAAAAGGAATTAAACAATTCAATTATTGTTTTTTAAAAACTTTTAAGAGGCAGCCAAAAAAAAAGCTTCAGATTCATGTTTAACAATCGAAAAAAAAGTGTGCAAAAAAAAAGCGAAAAAATCGCATTTTCCAGTATCCGAATAATTACTAATATTGATTTTCTTGGGCCCTTTTTAAAAATCTGAAAACCCTACGCGAAAAAACTTTTGTTAAAGTTTTCACATATCTCTGCAGCATTCAAAATGGTTAGTTCTGGATTTCGTTCCCCCAATCCCATGGTAAACATTTTTTAAACCCTTATTCGTTCCTTTAACGTTAACTGAGTTTTTTTTGGCGGATAACTAGTTAAAGGTTGGTTAATATTCATAATTTACAGAATTAAAAGCACTTAACAACACTAAATCTTTTTTTATACAATTATATACACTAAATAAGATAAACTATTATAAAATTGGCCCCAAAACAATATCTATATACTACAATTATTAGAAATTTATAATATTTTTGAAAATACCCTGTATAGCAATTTAAATTTAAACTTACAAAATCTGTCCATAATCAATAATAACTAAATAAAATAATCGAAAAAGCACGAAAAACCCCGTCGATTTCGCTTTTTTTTCAAGTCTCTTAAGTTGTAAACTAAGGAATGTGTTTGGGCCCTTTTTTTTGTCTTCTCGATAACAATGATTTTAATACATATTGGCGTGCTATTTTTTAAATGCAATCGCTGGTTTGGGGAAAATTCTTGCGAATTATGACAACGTGGCGATAAAACTTTTGGCCGGTTCACAGTTATTTAAGCGGAAAAATATATCAAAGGGTTAAAAATCATTTACTAGTGTTAGATTTTTATTCAGCCGCTTCGTCGGTTGGGTGGCCGGTATTAAATGAGTCACTGACAGAAATTTTGGACTTTAGGTATAATAGCAAAAAGTGGCTTGGAAGTGGCTATGGGATAAGTTATAACATTATATCATACATCAAAAATGATCCTAAGCCTCTCCTAAAAGTTTAACATCTTTTCCCCAATGCTTTAAATTTTTTTATTTTGTTGAACCTCTTTATCTGAAACAAATATTTGTCTGACAAGCCGGCGAATAAGGTGAATACGGAAGCAACTGGAATTATTATTCGCCAATTTTAGCCATTGGTTGCGGCAACAATGATTTTTTACGGTCCTAACCCGGTCTATTTTTTTAAACATTTTTATTTAATAAATTTATTACTTTACATTAGCACTTTCCATTTATTTTAGATTTTAATGCACAGAACTTTAACTGAGGACACACTATATACTTTATTGAATATCAAAAGTGTATGCATAATATTCTATTTTGTCATATTCAGCCAGTCAGTCCCATAGACCGATAAAATTGCAAAAACACATTTCAAAACACGCTGATAAAGTAATGTTATTAATTTAAACATTTTATATACACATTTCGTACCTTTTTCGTCTCCATGCCATCATTCAAATAGTCAATTGCGAACTTAATTGATAAATTTTGTTTTACTAATCAACATCGTTTTTAAGTGAGCAAAAACTCGACGACCAACTAGTTTAGAAAACTTACGCATGAAATAGGTATGCATACTGGGGCCAAAAAAAGGGTTTTTACGTACATATAATGTATATCTAATATTTTTTGGGGTTTCACGCCAGACCAGAGCATAGACTTGT
>JAHBCN010025928.1:0-10920 GCA_019359885.1 Listronotus oregonensis | reverse complement strand
TTCAATTTGTTTCAATAAAAATTTGCATTTTGCAATATACGAAAATATAACTTAAAAAAAAAAATTAAAACATGGTATTTATGATATAAAATGCACGAGGTCGAGTTGGGGTATTGCATCCAAAGCACTTAAATTGTTATTTTATAAAGCCTGTAGTATTTAGGGAGAAAGCTGATTTTTTTAAAAAACCTTTTTCCACCATATTCAGGATGCTTATGGTTCTCTACTGGAAAAAATTTTGGACAATAAGCTGATTGCTTAACCAAACAGGTAAAGTGTTGGTCCTCTGAAAACAACAGCAGCACGAGACAACGATTTAAAAAACCCCGATTAAAAAGCCTTATTTATCAATTGTTTTGCTTATTGCTCTTACCTTTTTCATGGCAATCATCCACTTATTTGTAACTGCCCTTGTTCTAAAAAATCGATCTCTACCGGCTAATAGCCCCTACAAACGATCATGCTGTTGTATATTCTGTCTTTTGGGTTTAGTATTACTAGCTCAAAAAGTTACTTAACAATAAATTCAGGTAAAAATATTTCTATTGTTAGCACTAAAGATGAATTTGTTAACTGTTGTCTATACAGTATTTTGAAATAAAGTCCCTTATTTTTTAATAATCGTGTTATATAGGGGGAAAAATTAAAAATATATATAGATATATATATATATATATATATATATATATATATATATATATATATATATATATATATATATATATATAATATATATATATATATAAAAAATTCATAAAATTTTTTTAAACATTTTTTAAATAACAAAAAAAATTTTTAAGGATAATTTAATTTTTAAAAAATATTTTTAAAAGGGGTTTTAATTTGGGGGTTTTTTTAAAAAAAGGGGGGTAAATAACCCAAAGTTAGATTTTTAAGTTTTAAAAAAATTTTATTTAAAAAATTCAAGGTGCTTTTAAAAGGGAAATTTTGCCCCGTTTAATCCTTTTTTTCAAAAAACTTTTTACCTTTAAGCTAAAAAATTAAAACGTTGATTCAAAGGGGTTTTTTTTGGGAAAATACCTTTTTAAATAAAATTTTTAATTTTAATCATTTTTAAAAATTTTTTTTTAAAATTTAAATTTATTTATTTTTAATTTAAAAAAGGATTTAATATAAAAATTTTTAATTATTATATTTAAAAAAATTAATTTATTTTTATAATATTTTTTTTTTAATAAAAAAATTTTAAAAAAAAAACCCCAAAAATAAATTATTTTTATAAATTTTTAATTTTTTAAATTTAATTATTTTAAAAATTAAATTTAAAAAAAAAATAATTTTAAAAAATTTTTAGGTTTTAAAAAGGGTTTTTAATTTTAAAAAGTTTTTTAAAAAAATAAAACATTTATTTTTCTTTCTTAAATTTGTTTATTTTTTTATAAATAAATTTTATTAAAATATTTTTTTTTGGGCCCCAAAAACCAAATTTTTGGGGGGGCCAAAAAAATTTTTAAACCAAGCAATATTATTAAATAAAAACAGGTTTTTTTCTAAATAATAAATTATTAGTAATTTATTAACTATTTGTTTGAATTTTAAACAGGTAACCAATGCCATAAATATTAATATTAAATTCTGTACCAATTCTTTTTCACCTTCAAAAACCAATTATTTCTACTTCTAAAGAAAAAGTTAAATAATTGGCTGCTAGTATGTATAGCTGGTATTTTTTTTTACGGCTTCCTCGGTTTTTTGTAAAATGACCAAAGAGATATTATCTAATGTCAAGTATAAAGCACCACTTTCTTTCCTTAATATCAAGAAATAATATGTGCTGTGTAGCACACCAAAAATCGTTTTAAGAAAAATCTGCTCTTAAGTTTACCCCTATTGCATTTTTTAAATTTTTCAAAAAATGGTGTTTTACCAAACTGCTAACAGACCTCTAATCAACAACAGATGTTCAAAAAGAATCCAAAACTCTTTGTAGTAATTTATAATTACCTATTTACAATTAATGGAAAAGTAAACAATTTAATATTTTTTTGCGTATATAATTTATACCAATATAGTATACTTTATTGTCCCGAAAAAAGTGGCCAAAATAAAACAATTTTTAGCTACACTGCTGTGTTTACCTTGTAAAATCTAATTTAAATTGCTATGTAAGCATGGGTGTGAATTTAGCTTGTATTGTTCCGCCAGATATAAACAAAACTTAAAGCCATAATTTTCAGTTTTAACTTTATAATATATGCGATTCTGTTCTTCTTCAATACGGTTTTTAAACCATAGTACGAAGCTGACTTTACAGTAAACTTTTAGTTGCCTTGACGGTAAACAGTTTTACTGCTAATTATATTTTAAAAGCATTTGCAACGTAGTAATTAATTTTCTCTGCTCTTATTTTTGTATTGTTGACAAGATTCTGTAATTAATCCTAAAACGTTTAAAAGAGATTTGTTTCTCGATTTAAGCAACTTGCTATTTAATTTAATTTGCTTTTTCGACAAACTACATTAGAGCAAATATAAAGCGTAAATTCTTTATAAATTAAATTTTAACTTTATGTCTATTAACAAACTTTAGTATTTGTATATTTAAAGACTCATTTAAATTTGATAAAAGTAATTTAGCTTTAAAAAGACATAAGATTTTGCAAAAGTAATAAAATGTTAATACGAAAAAATATATATTTATTAAATTTTTATAAATTGCTTAAACGTGTTTCCTATAGCTAAGTTTAAAATCGTAAGTTTATTACCTAAAAAATAAATAAAGATTTTTATTATTTAAAGTCATGCAAATAAAAAACAAAAAAAAATATTGAAGACGTCGTAAAAAGAAGTATAAGATTTCTTTTTAGCTGGGAAATAATAACTTTAAACTTAAAAGAAATATTAGGGAAAAATATCAATTCTTATTTAGACGTAACACAAGCCAGACTTGTTAAAAAACATATATTTCAAAAAAAAAAATTTTTATATATATATATATATATATATATATATATATATATATATATATATATATATATATATATATATATATATATATAAAAAAAAAAAAAACACAAATTTAAAAAGATCCATACGCCTGACAGATTCGGACAAAAAACAAGAAGAATTAAAATACGTATCAACAGCTCGTAGACAAAACGGTTTTTCGCACTTAGACATAGAAAAAGCCATAAAATGACAAGAAAACACACAAAGTAAAACTAAAGAACTAAAAAAAAACAAAGCCGTCAAACCATAAATAAAAGGAATCACAGACAAAATAGGAAGAGTTTTAAGAAAATACAATATACATCCCATTTTTTTAAACCCCCAAAAAAAAAAAAACCCCCAAACCCCCAAGAAACCCTCAAAGGAAAAAATTAAAAAACCCAAAAATTTACAGATCCCTTTTCAAAATGTCACCAGACATACATTGGACAAACTAAGAGTCGTATATCAGCAAGAATTCAAGAACACAAAAACAGCATAAAAAATCAAGAAACAACATCAGCCTTATTTCAGCAACATTAAGAAACCGGACACATCAACGATTTTGAAGAAACAAAAGGAATAGCACCGGTACAAAAAACATTTCAGAGTCCCGGCCCCAACGAAATAAAGAAAAAATTTTTAAAATCGAAAAAAACTTAATAAACGGCGATGCTTTTGAATATCCCAACTACATGAAAAAAAATTTATAAAAAAAAAAAAAAATATATATATATATATATATATATATATATATATATATATATATATATATATATATATATATATATATATATATAAAAAAATATATATATATATATATATTATATATTTCTATAAAAAATTAAAAAATTTAAAATTTTTTTTAAAAAATTTTTTTAAAAAAAAAATATAATTTTTTTATATAAAAAATTTTTTTTAAATTTAAAAAAAAAATTTTTTTTTTTTTTATTAAAAAATTTTTTAAAATTTTTATTTTTTTAAAAAAAAATTTAAAAATTTTAAAAAAATATATTTTTATTTTAAAAAAAAATTTTTAAAATTTTTAAAAATTTTTATATTTTTTAAATAAAATTTTTTTTAATTTTTTAAGGGTTTTGGTTTAAAATTTTTTGGTTTTTTGGGGATTTTAAAAAAATATAAAATTCCCCAAAAAATAAAAACCCCAAATTTCCAAAATTCCCTTTTTTTTTGGGAAAATTTTTTTTTGGAAAAAAACTAAAATTTAAAAAAATTTTTCCCCAATTTCCAGGGGGCCTTTAAAAAAATTAAATTTTTTAGAAAATTGGTGGGGAAAATTAAGGGGGTGTGTTTTAAATTCTTAAAAAAAAAATTTAAAAAAAAGGGCCCCCCATTTCCTTTATTTTTTGGGTTTTTTTTTGATTTTAAATTTTTCCTTTTTTAAAAAGGGGATTAATCCCGGAAAAAAGTAGGTTTTTTAAAATTTTTAAATTTTAATTTTTGGGGGATAAGGGGGTTTAAAATTTTTAAAAAAAATTTTTGGTTTTTTTAAAAAATTCCAAAAAAAAACGAGTTGGTAATTTTGGGCCCCCCTTTAAAAAACAAGGGATAGAGCCCCAATTTTTTTAAAGGGGGTAGTTTTTTAAATTCAAATTGGTTGTAAAAAATTTTTTTGTTTCCCCCTTTTCCAAAAGGGAAAAAAGGCCAAAAAAAAAAAAAAAACCCAAAAAGAAGAAGGGGAAAAAAAAAAAATAAAAAAGGGGGGGAAAGGGAAAAAGGGAGTTAGGAAAAAAAAGGGGAAAGGGAAAATTTTAAAAAAGGGGGGCCCCCCAAATTTTTGGGCCAAAAAAACCCACTTTTGGGGGAAAGGTTGGGGAAAAAAAGGCTGTTTAAAAAAAGCAGTGGGAAAAATTTGAAAATGGGAAAAAGGAAAACCCTTTTAAAGGGGAAAAATGAGTTGGGCAGGGAAAAAAAAGGGTTTAAAAAAAATTCCCCCTGAAAAGGAAAGTTAAAAAATTTTCCGGGGCCCTTTAAAAAGGCCCAAAAAAAGTTTTTTTGGGGAATTTAAAAAATTTTCTAAAACCGGGAAAGAAAGGGTTTTTAAAAATCCAATTTTAAAAAAAAAAAGGGGAAACCCTTTGGGGGAAAAGGGGGGGGGTTTTTAAAACCCCCCCTTTAAAAGGAAGGGCCCACCCCAAAAAAGGGTTTTCCCTTTAAATTTTTTTTTTTTTGGGGAAACCCCTTTTGCCCAAAACCCCTTTAAAAAATTTTTAAAGGGGGGAAAAAAGGGGTTTAAAAAAAAAGAAAAGGAAAAAAAAACCCAAAAATTTTTTTAAAAAACCTTTTTAAAAATTTTTTTTTTAAGGTTTTAAAAAAAAAAAATAAAACCCAAAAAAACCCAAAAAAGTTTTTTTAAAAAGTCGACAAAAAAAAAAAGGGGAAAAAAAAAAAAAAAAAAAAAATTTTTGGGGGTTTCCAAAAACAAAATTTTCCCCGGGGGTTTTAATTTTTGGGTTTTCGGGGGGGAAAAAAAAAAACCCAAGGTTTTTTTTTTTTCATGAGTTGGGAAAAAAAAAAGGTTTGGGGGCCCCCCCTTTAAATTTTTCCCCTCCCCCTTTTTTTAATTTTTTTCCCGGGGCCCCAAAAAAAAAATTTTTAAAAAACTTTTTTTAAATTTTTAAAAAGGTTGGGGGCCCCCCCAAAAGGGGGGGGGTTTTTTTTGGGTTTTTCCAAATTTTCCAAAAAAAAGGGGGGGAAAAATTCCAAAATTTCCCTTTAAAAACCTTTTTTTTGAACCTTTGGGGGGCCAAAAGTCAATTTTTTATTTTGGGGGGAACGTAAGTTCCCCCAAACATCACATAAGCTACAAACGTTAGACAAGTCATTCCTGGGACCTCTTAAACACCACTACAGTAAACAAATATACAATATATTTGACATGGGGAAAAACGTGTAGGACCCTATGATATTGCAGAACTTCTAGTAAAGCATACCTGACTTGCCAGACAGGGTCAGTAGCTGTGAATGGGTTTAAAACGACCTTATTGTATCCATGCAATAGGAATGTCTTCAGTGCTGCAGATTTTGCACCATCATCTAAAGAAATGCTCAACATGGAAACCCTACTGCAAGCAAGGAAGAGAAAGCTTACACATCCTTAAATGGTACAAAACATTGGCAGATCTACTGAACTTTCAAAGAAGGATGTGGAAAACAACGGCAAAGTTTTACACGACCTGTAAAACGAAAAATTCTTGTAGACCAAGATTCAGATGAATCAGACTGTTTCGTCAATTCCGGAAAGTTTGTTCTGGAAATGCCAGTGGGAGTTATTAATCCCGGAGATGAACACACACCCTGTATGTTTTGTGATTGACTCTACTCAGCAGATCAACAAAGAGAACTCTGGATACAGTGTATGGTGTGCGAAATGTGGGCGCACAATGACTGTACTGGGGCCGAAAAAGACATCTACGTTTGTGATTTTTGCAGAATATAAATTATTTTTTGTTCGTTTTCCTACTTATATACACTGTTAAGATTATGTAATTAATAAAATACAATGTTCATATGTCGCTTTTTGTGTGACTTATCTTTTCTAACAGTATCTTCCATGTATTTAGTCAAGGGGCTCATAATACCACCATATAACATTTTTTTAACAATAGGTTTTTTAAAATATATATATATATATATATATATATATATATATATATATATATATATATATATATATATATATATATTTTATATATATATATATATATATATATATATTTTTTTTTTTTTTTTTTTTTTTTTTTTTTTTTTCAAGGCCCATAATTAGGTAAGAGTTGTATATCTTGTGATAGCTTTAAATAGTAGTAGCTTAACTTTTATTAAAGTAAAAACTCCTTTAGGCGCGTTTAGCACTTTGTATGGTTTTTGAATGAGACTGAACTGTCAGACTCGGCTTTGCAACGCTCATGATTTTATTTTTTACAATTAAATTTAGGGAACAAAAATCTACGTCCTTCAGAAAAATAGAAACTAAAACTGGAATTTCAGAATCTTAAGTGCACGAAATTTTGACGTCCAATAAAAATATTTTCCTCATCTTGTTAATCTTAATCAATATTTGCACCCTGGTCATGATGTACGACAACTGGAATTTTGTCACAGCTTTAAACTAAATCTAACAAGAATCGTTCTTCTCACAAAAATATTTTTTGTGTAGATGAATGTCAAATAACAAGTTGCAGAATTTTTAACCGACATAATGGACGCTGGAACTTCGCAAATCCCAACATGATACCACCTGTTCGTCAACAAGGTCAATTTGGGGTATGTGTAAGTTGTTTTTAATTATAAAATAAACTGGTGTATCGCTGTTAAAAAAAAATTAAATGCGGAAATATATCTGCAATTAAACCATTTCGGTATCCTGGATGGTGTTCCTTTAAATAAAGTAATGGGAATTTACTTTTAACAAAATAGCGCCCCTACCCATAACGCTTCTCGAATAAGAGAGTATTTAAATACTCACTTTAGAAACCGTTGAATAGAAACACATGGACCTATAAGGTGGCCACAACGATCTCCGGATCTAATACCTTCAGTTTTTTTTCTTTGTGGAGTGTTGGAAAATAAAATTTATAAAAAAGTTACTTTAATTTATAAGGCCTTTGCAGAAATAAAACCAATACACATTATAAATGCCTAAAAATCCTTTTAAAATAAATGTTAGGAGTGCATTGAAAACAACGGAGTTGCTTTCGAACGTTTGCGATGCTTCAGGTTATTTTTTTCCTTACCTAAATCTTTTATTGTTTTTCCAGCTACAATGTTCATAGTTTTGTTTTTAAAATATTAACTTTTGTTTTATATCCTACTGTGTTTAAAAGTAATAAGATTTTTAAGAATATTATTTATGATGTGTTATAGTTTTCATAATTTGGATAGCGTATTATCTTTTTAGATTAAAATTTAAAAAGTGTTTTTCTTAAAAAATGAGGTTATGCCTTAATTTTACCCCGTTTACTTATTCTAAAAACGGCAGATTATTTAACAATCAGTATTGAGAAACTTCTGTAAAAAACATTTTTCTGTATATCTTTTAACTGAGAAAATATAGGTTCATTCTAAAATTGACATTTTTTTTTTATTTTCTCCGGTATTTCTTAAGCGAGCAGAAAATTTTACCATTTTAATTTTAAGCAAAAATAAAGGTCTTTATAAAAAAAAATAAAAAATATATGTCTATTTTAAATCTAATGGTACACGGGGTGCCATTAATATTTTGGTAGTTACGTTATAAGGAAAGTCGTGTTTTAAGCACTTCTGGTAAAGCAGGAGGTAGTATTATTATGACCCTATTAGATAAAGCCTTCATAAAGGTTTAGATTAAACCTGTATTGAATTTTATTATTATTTATTAGTTTTTCCATATTGCAAACTGGGTGCATATGCGGTATTTAGGGCATTTTCAGTTGCCATTTTTTCAAAAACTAACAAAGGCAGGTTAAGCATATATATCTTGAAAACTAAATAATAAAGCATATTTACTTTAAAAAATTACCAATTACGCAACTTCCGGTTTAACCGGAAGTGATCTTGAAATGTTATCATATCCAAAATTGGCATTTGATAAAACAATATATTTTCCTTAAATTTGTCACCCAGTATATTATGATATAGAAGTATCGGTTTAATAATAACAAATAATAGTAGTAGACTAGTAACATAGTAGAAACCTCTTGCAAAAAAAAGTTTTAGATGTAAAAATGGGGAACAGGTGGTTTTTTTAACGAAACTATAGATGTTATGAATGCATCAGGAACTATTATTTATTGATGTGTAATAAGTAACTTATTACCGAATTTTATTTTATTTTATTTAAAAACATTTTTATTCACTTTACGTATTAAAAAATAAGACTTTTTATTTACTTATTTAAAATATATTTATTTAATTTTAAATATATGTGGGCATGCTGCATTTGCGGCATTAAAAATAAATATATTAACAATAAAATGTATACCATTTATTTTTACTTTTAAAGTTGAACTTAATATATTCTTACTATAGTTTGTAAATGACTTTATATTTTCTGGAAAGTAAATTCCTTAATGTGTCTCCAAGGTCATATCCATTTATTAATATAAAGTCATGTTACATTTTAATCTTACTTGGTGTTAACTTAACGGATATGAGATATAGCTTGCAAGAGATAATATACGTATTTTCAACATAGTTAATTTAGGTATAATCATCGATTTTCTATACCCTTATCACCCAAAAGGGCTCTTTTGGCCCTTTTGTGCCACAAACAAGCCACAGTGCAATGTTCCTGATCCTATCTTGGATCCTAGTTTCCATAATCTTCAGTTTGTGGTTAAACTGAAGCTTGTTTTATATTAAACACCTTGTCTCATTTATCTAATGATGGTGGGATAATGGTTTTCTACTGGATGACCCAAATAAAATATTTAGTAGCTAATGTTTTATTTTTTTTACATTTGGGGAAAAATAAAGAATAAAATTTAAATAATAAAAGTTATTTAGCTTTACTTGATTAATATAATTTAAAGTTTATCTAAAGTAACAAAAAATTTAGTACCTACTAGCATTACTAAAGATCATTTTGTTCAGGGTTATTGGTTATAAATGCACCCCCCATTTATCTATCTTAGGTAAAGAGATGGGTGAAAATGTTAAATACAAAAGTTGTAGGGTTGTTACTGAAGTTTCTTTTATAACGTTACCAAAAAACAATTGAAGGTTGCCTTTTTAAGATATGACGCTTACTTGCATTTTTTTAAATGGAACTCCCTGTATATTATTAGCTAAAATGAAAGATCGTTTTATCCCGATATCAAAGATATATACATAGTCGACATTTGGTTTGGCCGTTTTCGAAATATTTCTGTTTAAATATCATCGTACGATATGGCAGTGACTATACGCAGAACCATAGTATTTGCAAAATGGTCAGATATGCCTTGAAAACAATAATTTAAGTTTCCATGAAGACGACATATTTGAGTTGTTTTTAAATGGGTTTTACTGAAGAAGAAAAAAGACAAATTTATGAAATTTTCGTTAAATGTGGTTAAAATCGAAAACAAGCACGTAGAGAATATCATCTTTTATATCCGGATAGAATTTTACCTAATGAACACACGTTTAAAAGGGTATATAATAATGTTAATAATAGAAATTAATTTAAGAACAAAGTGAGAACAAGTCAAAGAAATCATGAAAATGATGACATAGAATTAGACATTATCCTGTATTTCCAAGGTAACATTATATTTTTATAATTAATGAAGAAAAGAAATCCATAAAATTACATTGATAGCTTTTAAAAAATAAAATTACACATTAAAACCCAGTGCTATTTGCATTTAAGATTATTTTTATTTTAGAATACCCTGAACATTCTAAACCAAAAGCTAGTAGAGAATTAAACTTGACTTGTTGGAAAATACAATCAACTTTAAAAAAAGCACCATTTTTATCCTTTTAAATTTACCAAAGTTCAGTATTTATAAAAAATAAACCAGAACCGGGGTTTTGTTTTTAAAAGGGGGGCAAAAAAAATTTAGGAAAACCGTTTTTTAAAAATATTGTGATCCGATGAGGCAAAAATTTTTTATTTTTGGGATATAATAGAAGAAACAGCATTATTGGGGGTTTTAATAACCCCCATCAAGCAAGGCCAATCCGATTTTCTAGGGGGGGAAACCCACATGTTTGGGCCGGGGAAATGAAAGAAAGATAAAAATCCATTTTATCAACATAATTTTAAAGTTCAACGGTATCAATAACTTTTTTGGAAAATTTTTTAATCCCTACAACAAAATTTTCCAGAGCTTAATGTCAATAATAATTTGGGGAAAGGACGGGGGACCCCTTTTTAACGTTGTTGGAGTAAGATATTTGCTTTCACATTTCCCCTTTGGAAGGGCAAATTTTGAAAAAATTGGGGGCCTCCCCCAAAAGCCCAGACTTAACGCCTTTTATACTTTTT
>JAHBCN010025927.1:0-11003 GCA_019359885.1 Listronotus oregonensis | reverse complement strand
AGTGATATAATGAAGTGAGGAAAAATCTCTTTGCACATGCGTTAAAAACAATTTTTTTAACGCGCCTCTACGTGTAAAACAACTTAAAATATTATTGTTCGACCGGGCGTAAAATAAAATTTTACGCTTCAGTTTGAGGGCATAAAATTGCACTTTAACGCTCTAGGGCGAAAAAATTGCAAATGCGCCCGCAGTTATAAATTTATAAAACCACAATGAAATTAATTAGAGAATTTTGATAAAAATACAATTTATTTATTTAATGTTATAATTAAAGTATACTAATTGCAGTTTGAAACATTAAAAACTGTAAATTTTCTCTCACTGATTCTTTTTAATGTATATCAACCTCTCTGGTGGTAACATTGGAATTGCCGGAAAAGTCTGTGGTACTGGAACTTTTTTGGGCTATTTGAATTTTATTTTAAACGGTATCTTCAATATAACCCTCAGGCACAGTAGAGAAGCGCCAACCTCCATAGCGCTTCAAAGTCAATAAATCGCCATTAACGTCAGCTATCTCATGAAATTACTACAGCAGTTATAGTAAAGAGTTTCGATGATCGCTGTTTTATAAGTTGCTGCCATTGATAAAAAAATAAATTTTAAATTACCCCAACCAGCAACCAAGGAAATTTGAAGGTTAAAGGAAGAACACAGCAATGGGCCATCCGATCAAAAATTGTCCTTCCCACTATAAAAAGAAAACCAAACCCAAACTAACCCGAACTAACTATAACTGACCAGAACTAACCATGACTGACCAGAACTAACCATGAACCTTTTAATTCAGCGCAGAAAAAAAATTCCAGTAAATTTTGTAAAAAAATCAGTGTCTGCCATAAATTTGAGTCGGCAACATACTGAAATTTAAAGTAGAGCCGGAGTCTTCTGTTGGCCGCGTAGGCTACCTGGGTTCAATCCCCGTCGGGCAGACACATATAATTAGTAGTTATTTAAACTAACATCAATGGTGGCCTAAAAAGTGCTGTGAAATGCAAGACTTGTCGGTTTCACTGCTTGGCAGCGTTGACGGAAATAGGGAAATAATGGGTTAAACACCGAAAAGCCTAAAGGATCATAAGGACCATATTTATGTAATTCCATGTCAATATGGAAACTCACGTAGACGAAACTAAAATACCAATAAAAATACGAATTAAAAAACACCAAAAGTGCACAACGGTAGCATAAGCGGTGCCTCTAATCACACTTGGAACGAAGGACATCAATTGTATGAGGTAGTTAGATGACAAAATCATACATTGTAGGTCAATTATTAAAGATTTTTTTTTGTAATTAAAGTTAACAGATATCTGACCGCGCCATGACTTCCCGAATAACCTGTAAATTACTAAAATCAAAAATGCAACCAATTCTTTTTCAGGTAATTTTTTTAAACTATAATTAATAAAAAAACCTTTTTTCGTTTTTTTTTTTAATATAACAAAAAGTGCTGGCTATAGTACTTTACTCCTAAAAGACCGTTTGTAAAGAATTTAAAAACCTACAAAATGGTTTTGAAGAATCTCGATCCGACCATTTTTCACCGAGAAAAGCCAGAAAAACGCTTAAAACAGACCTTTTTTCAAAAATTCGTTCCTCTGTTAATTTTTAATATTAAGGGCTGATTTTTTTAGAATAATAGTCAATAACATATACTTTGAGAGATGAAAATTGTCGCATTAATAGTTTTTATTTAATCCCACTATAAACAAATTAGGCCCTTATCTTGCAAGTGCCATGAATATTGGGCAAATGGTCCGATTTGAATTTTTAAAACGGCTTGTTAAAGTTGAGATTAAAAGCTACAAAATTTATATCTCACATTTTTTTTGATTTATCTCGTAATGACCAATATTTGAGTTTAAAAATATGAAATTAATACTTTTACCACTTTAACTAACAAATCATTGAACAAAGTTTGATTTTTGTACATAACAACCAATGCTTAACAATAAATAGACACCTTGTCTATGGTAATAGATACCCACATACAAAGCGATATTTTGCGCGACCTGGTATGCGACAGATAATGTCTGTCTAATTTTGCATATTTGGAATGCACGTTAGTGCCGAACAACAGACCCGGTGGGTGAAATACTTCGTCGGTAAAGGAACAGGTCGCCACACCTTAAATTTGTACTTACGACTGACGTAAGAACCTAGTCGTTAAGCTCGTCGTCTTATCTGGGATAAAATTTTGCGGTGTAATGGAGTGGACAAAAGAAATATTAACAGTTTATAGAGTTGTATAAGAAACGACCATGTTTGTGAAAAATTTAAGATCCAGATAAAATTAAATAATAATTTAGAAAGGGAAAATTTAATAGATTTAAAAAATCTTGTCCATTTTGTCTCAATTCATACTAAAGGCATAGCACCATATTTTCTCGTTCTGAAAGTTATGTCTTAACCCATTTTTTCCTTTTCTTCTTTTTATCATCCTTTTGACTGATTTTTAAAATGCATTAGAGCAATTTTTTCTCCATTTTATACCTTGCACAGTTCACCGACTAAAGAGGTATTTTAGACCAGCTTAAAATACTAAGTCATACTAGCCAGTATGTCAAAATATAAAATATCTGCCAACTAATTAAAAGACAGCGTAGGTTCAGGAACCGATCGTTTAACAAATTGCGGACTAAGTATGTTAGTCTGTGGACATGACAAATCAGATCGTTCACAGACAAGGTCGGCGGATCTAGTATGGCAGATCTCGTCGGTCGACTAGGTTGCTTCGTCTATGGGCGCCTAATTAAATATTATAGCGATCATAAATTATTTTTTTTAAATAAAAATTAATGTCCGACTGGTATATTATTTGACAAATAATAATTTATGTCAAAGTCAGTTAAATACGAAATATTACCCTAGGGCGTTATTAAAAAAATAACGCCCTAGGCCACAAATTTACCAATAAATAAAAATAAATTATCTTCATTTAAGCATTTATTACACAACCTACTTACACAATATACTTATCAAAATAAAAAATATTTTTTAAAGTAAAACGTACAATTTTCAAACTGACCGGAAGATTCCACATTTCCATACCCCACCGCAGTTGCTGTGTTACTTGAAGTAATACTTTTCCCAACTACAAGGGAAGCATTAGCCAATTTGGAGCTTTCACTATCATCCACGTACCCTCGTGTTACCGAAGAACTCTTCCAGCCTCCTAACCTCATTAAGCTCTCGGAACTACCTCCCGCATCAGAATGAATTGTTGCCGCTGTACGTCTTAAACAATGACCTGTGTACGCCTTACCATCAGGTAAACCCAAATATGTAGCAATATTAAAGGGTATATTTCCAAATGTATTTTTACCTATAGACTGCCCAGTACATCGTTCACATATAAAACTATCAATAGGTGCACTTTAGGTCGCAAAAACACATAGTCCGAATTAACTGGTGCACATTTCACTGGGCATCAATAACCAAAGCTCCTTGCTTGCCCATTTTTACTTTGTGGAGTGTCAATAAATATATGCTGACCCATATCACGCACATCGGAAAACTTCATTTTCACGAGCTCGTCTCTTCTACAAGCTCCGAATACACCTATCACTAATGCAACTTTATCTGCCAAATATTTTTCAGTCGGCGCTTCTTTCAAAAAAGTTATTACTTGTTCGCGAGTCAGAACCTTCGACTTTTTAGGCTGATAATTTCTCCCAAGTTGCTTTAGGAACTGTTGCAGAGAAATCAACTTTTCATTACTTATCTTCTTATGAACTATTAATTCTTTACGTAACATTGAAAACTTTGTCCAAAGGGAATTTGGAGAATATGACTCTGGCAAATCTTGAAAATAAGCCATCAAAACGGTTTCGTCCACACGGTACCCGCAGTGTTCCGTCAGCCAGGCCTCAAAATGGAAATATTCTTTCTCGTAAATCCGCCTAGTTTTTTCTGGCACAAGCGCATGCTTAGCTTTAGCAGCTTTCACTAAAATATCTTGGGGGAGATGGGTATTTTCCACTACTTCGGACATTTTTATGCCTCAATCGCAAAATTATTTTTAATGTGCTGTCAAATTGACAAATAACTTACAACCATGGTTACCACAATTACGTTTCGACAATTTTTTCAGGTAAATGCTAGTACTTAATTTGGTTTAAACTAATACATTTAAAATTCATTCAAATTTTTCTCATATAAAGAATATTTATTATTAGGATAATAACGCTTTCGGTCAACGTATATCCCTCGGGCCAAAGGCCCTCGGGATCACACCATCTACCTCAAGCGTTATTATCCTTATAATCTTGATACCTTAATAACTATAATAACACATAGATTTTACGAAATATCTTATTCGATACAAGTTGCGAATTCAGTGTTTTAGCACTCGATGCGTTATCAAACTCGGCCTGCGGCCTCGTTTGGCAATCATCACATTACGTAAACACTACTATTTCGCAACATGTATCAAAAATAACTATTTACCTTTTAAATAAAAATAATTTTCTTAAGCATATAGGTCTTTCGTTATCACATTTACCAAAAACACCGTACCTTTTATTTCTGCAAGTTTATAATATCTGTTTGGATCCGACTCTCATTTTCTCGTTAATTTTTGAGACAGCTACATTTCAGGAAGGCTTTTATCGAGACAGACGGATGTATCCGTCAATTTTTAAATGCGAATATTTTTAAAAGCAACCGTTTTCGTATAAAAACGTTTTACTGGCGGATTTTCCCAAATGTCAATCATTTTGAGTTTTAAACGTATCAAAATCAAAGGAGCTAAACTCAGTGAGATCAGGCTTTGTTTGTTGTTGTCGTTTTATATAAAAATGATGTTTTTGTATCATTTTTTATATTTTTTAAAAAATAATAATTACCTTAATCTGTAATCAAAAAATATTTTTTGTAATTCAAGCATGACCTAAATCTACAGTGATTGCCAAAATGTTGGGCACACAAATATTCTTTGTTAATTTTATTTTTTATTTTTAAAACTATTAAAAAACTTTTTGTGGCAATCGCCTCTTGGTCCAATAACTATAAAATATATAAAATATTAGACAACATTAGATAATTACCAACCTAAAACTGTAATAATCCATTGAGCGTGGTCCTTATCAAGTTAGCTTTGAAAACAAAAGGATGCTGAAATGTCAAAAATCCAACAATTTTTATTTCAAAATATTATTTTTAGTGTTGTGCTATTGTGTTCTTTAAAAATATTATTTTTAGTGTTGTGCTATTGTGTTCTTTAAAAATGCCTTTGTTGCTTGAGGATTAAACTCTACATAAGCAAAAACGTTGATGACATTTTCCCCAGTTCTACGGCGTCTGCGGTGTAAGAGGCGAAGAACACTTCCCGTGGTACGAAAGCGATTTGCTAAACAAGTGAACATTCTGCTGCCGCTGCCGTCCCGGGTCCTCTCTAAGGATATCTCAATACATACAGCCTTGCAGCTATTGTCGCATTTTGCAGACACTTAAAATAAATAGCAATAATATCAACTGCTTCTTCAAGCAATAAAGGCATCTTTTAAAAACACAATAGCACAGCACTAAAAATTATATTTTGAAATAAAAATTGTTGGATTTTTGACATTTTAGCATCCTTTTATTTTCAAAGCTAACTTGATAAGGACCACGCTCGATGGATTATTACAGTTATAGGTTGGTAATTATCTAATGTTGTATAATATCGTGAAATGGGTTTAAATTAGTAAAAATTACATAGTATGTCATTAGATTTTGTAAAAATGTATAAATTTAATTTTTACCTAAAAAAATCGGCCTAGTAGAAAACATCGTGTCCTTAAATGCGTTACGTCTCTATGTAGTATTTATATTTTTGCGAATATATTCGGTTTGAAAAGACATATTAAATTGCGGTTTTTGCCGTTTTGTTAGGATTTTTTTTCTCTATCTAAATATGTAAAAAGGTATATATCATTGTATTTAAATTTTTCAAAAAAATTCGTAAAATAGATTAGTTTTTACCTTGACGCCCTCTAGCGGCGTTTGTGAGATGAGTGTAGCAATAGTTTATACACTTTAAAATAATGCTTAAAATGCTCTTCTAAACGAGACTAAGTTCACTAAATTCGGTTAAAGCAATCCGGAGTTATTAGCACTTTTCTAAATTAAACTTTAACCTTCCCCCACCACTTTAATTTAGATCTGACAAAAATTACACCTGAAACTTCTTTGTTTAGAAAATATTAAAGATAAAAATAGTACCATTTATTGATACACTTTAATTGATATTTTTTTAAGAAATGTGTATTTTTATGTTTTGACGTTACCCTTACGCCCCCTAGCGGCCATCCCACAGACTTGAAAATAATTTCCAGCAATTTCTCTTGATCGCTTTTATCTAAAAATTTTTTTCCCGAAAGTTATACTATTAGTAGTTTCTGAGATATAGCCGACTACCTCTCTTAGTGGAACACCCGGTACAATATTGCCCGAGTAGTAAAACAATTCGTCCGCCCGCTTATAAGTGAATCCATGAATAGAGCGGCATTTTAGCCGTAGAGAGGCAGCTGAAATGAATTTTGGGAATTTTAGGTCCCGTTATCTCGAAAACTATCGATTTGTTGAAAAAAAAGGACCATTTTTGTAGACCACAAGGCGATCTTTATTTTTCGTTTTAACAAAAACTCTTCAATTCGCATATTTTGGCAGATATTAGGGGAAAAAAAAAAAAAAAAAAAAAAAAAAAAAAAAAAAAAAAAAAAAAAAAAAAAAAAAAAAAAAAAAAAAAAAAAAAAAAAAAAAAAAAAAAAAAAAAAAAAAAAAAAAAAAAAAAAAAAAAAAAAAAAAAAAAAAAAAAAAAAAAAAAAAAAAAAAAAAAAAAAAAAAAAAAAAAAAAAAAAAAAAAAAAAAAAAAAAAAAAAAAAAAAAAAAAAAAAAAAAAAAAAAAAAAAAAAAAAAAAAAAAAAAAAAAAAAAAAAAAAAAAAAAAAAAAAAAAAAAAAAAAAAAAAAAAAAACAAGGCGATCTTATTTCGTTTTAACAAAAACTGTTCAATTGCATATTTTGGTAGATATTAGAGGGAAACCCACTTTAAATTAAGCAAAGTGAAAAACTTTAAACATAAAAGAAGACACATGGCTTTAAAAACACTCGATTTTCGGAAAATAGATTCGACTGATTCCTTTTATCAGTGGAACTTATTCCGCCAATAGAAATAAAAGAACTCATTTAAACAAATTTTACCATATAAAAACAATAATTTTGACGGTAATTGTTTAGATGTGCGACTAAACTTTTTGGGATGTAAAATCAATATAATATCAACAACCTATTTTTTAAGTTTATCAAAGATAAAATAAATTAAAAAATATACAATTTTTTGACCAAAAAAATTGAAAAAATATTTAAAATATCAAAATTGATATTTTTAAAATATTTTTTTTTTATTATTTGTCTTTAGACGTAGAATATGAAACAAATCACTTGAAATTGTTAAACTTAAATGAATGCATTTTATTGACCAAAAACTTAAAAATACCAATTTTCTTAATTTTCAAAATAAAAATTAACACCAAAACTTTTTAGATTTTACCCAAAAGATTCGTAAATTCACCCTAAAATCTAACAGAATGAAAATAAAAACATGTCAATATCTCTATTTTTTTTATTTATTATGAATAAAAATAGGTGAAGCCACACATTCAAACAATTACCCTTTTGACTTCATACAAAGTGTTTCAAAAAGTGTAGCAAGGCAATATTACTGAACTTAAAATTAAAAATTAAAAATTAAAAATTAAAAATTAAAAATTAAAAATTAAAAATTAAAAATTAAAAATTAAAATTAAAAATTAAATTAAAAATTAAAATTAAAAATTAAAAATTAAAAATTAAAAATTAAAAATTAAAAATTAAAAATTAAAAATTAAAAATTAAAAATTAAAAATTAAAAATTAAAAATTAAAAATTAAAAATTAAAAATTAAAAATTAAAAATTAAAAATTAAAAATTAAAAATTAAAAATTAAAAATTAAAAATTAAAAATTAAAAAATTAAAAATTAAAAATTAAAAATTAAAAATTAAAAATTAAAAATTAAAAAATTAAAAATTAAAAATTAAAAATTAAAAATTAAAAATTAAAAATTAAAAATTAAAAATTAAAAATTAAAAATTAAAAATTAAAAAATTAAAAATTAAAAATTAAAAATTAAAAATTAAAAATTAAAAATTAAAAATTAAAAATTAAAAATTAAAAATTAAAAATTAAAAATTAAAAATTAAAAATTAAAAATTAAAAATTAAAAATTAAAAATTAAAAATTAAAAATTAAAAATTAAAAATTAAAAATTAAAAATTAATTGGCAAAATTATAATCCCGTTCAAGTCATTTTAAACTCCAAGCAGCAAATTCGCGGCGCCGACGATAGTCCAGTGGCTTAAGTTCTCGGGTCAAAACAATCTTATACGGGTGTAAATTTAAATCTTTTTGCAAAATTCGCCAAGTTGTTGTTTTTTTAAGTCCTAACTTTTAAGCACGAGGAGGAATTGATAAATTTGGATCTTCTTCAACACTATCTCTTACTGCAGCAACATTCTCAACACTTCTGGCATTTCCTTTAAAATTTCTCAACGATCCAACAATCCAACGACAAGCACAGAAGGGCGATTATTTAGACCAAAGTTTCCGCGAAGTGCGCAAAAAGTCTTCGCAAAAGAACGACCATTTTCGTAAAATTTTTGGACAATAAACAGACGTTCTTGGAGCGAGTATTTATTAGTATAATAAATTGTTAGAATTTACTAAACATAAATGACAACTAGTGACATGTATAACTTTATTACCATGGTTACTACATCATCACAAAATCATATTATTCTTATTGAAAACCCCTTTTTATTATACTTACCTGGAAATACTACATTTTCAACTGTGTATAAAATACAGTAAATATGACTTTTTCAGAACAGCGCCCGGAATTTTTTTTCCGATCCCTCTTTCCGTGCGCTTATACAAAAATCCATCCATGGAAACTGTTCATAATAACAATTTTTTTATTAATGATATATTTTATTTTCTGTCAGTGAAATTTATGCCATTTTCAAATCATTAATTCATATTTGAAAGAAAATCGGGATATTCCCGATATTATATGACAACAAGCGGTAGAAGTGAGTGCAGATTTATTACCACTGAAATCCAGGTTGAGATATGAACATGAATATCACATTTGAATGGCGGACTCAGAAAAGAATCAAAATAATTGTGAGTGACGATTTTCTCTTAGTTTCTTTTTCTGAAAAAGCCAAATCTATGAAATGATCCACCTTATGGAGTCGATTCTACATGTTAAAGAGTTGTTTGGCAATAAAAGAAAATACTCACAACCAATATCCAAAAACTATCGCTTTTTAAAACGACAAGCTGTAGGATTTGTACCAAAAAATCCAAGGTTTTTACATCAGAACAAGTAACCAAATTTTAATGTGAAGCTTTAGATGGACAAAATCTACTACCAAAACTAATTTTAGTGTTTGGCATCTTTGGCGCATGCCGCAGAGATGATTTAATACGTTTGAGTTTAGACGATGTGGAAGATAATGGGCGTTTCCTTGTCGTGTTCTTACGAGATGGAAAAACTCACAGGTCAAGAAGTTTTACCATTACCAATAAAATTTGCAGATTCAATCCCTGTACACTTTACCGTAAATACGCAGATCTCCGCCCTAAAAATATGGAGAGTAGAAGATTATTTGTTACATACCGAAACCAAAGATGTTACGCTCAACATGTTGGGTGTCATACTATCAGTGGTATTTCAAAACTTGTTGCAAAATACTTAAAACTAAAAAATCACGAAAAATATACTGAACATGGGCTAAGGCGTTTTTCGGCTACCATGTTGGTAGAAAGCGGCGGTGATTTGCTCACTTTGAAAAAGACACGGAGGATGGCTTTCTTCAATGTAGCAGAAGGATATATAGAGGAGTCCATACAAAAAAAAATTGAAGTATCCCAAAAAGTTTTTAGCCTTGTAACTTAAAAACTACGAAATCTGTAACAGTCAATCAAGAGAACCAAAACACACACGAACACTCCGCTTCAACATTTTTAGTTCAACAAAAAAAATACAAAAGGGGTTGAGCTTCAACAATAATACGAATTGTACAATAAATATAACCAATAATCATAACGGTTTCGTCCAAAATTAATTTTCTTAGATTTAATTAGCCTGTAATTTTTTTTTGATAATTTGTTTTACTGTTTTAAAAATAAAAATAAATAATCGCAATTTTCTTCAATCATTTTTTGCGATGTTTTTTGTTTATGTTGTTTTCAGGTACGTAAGTATAATAAAAATATCGTTTATTACACGTCCGAAATGGATTTTTCGTTCTTCATGACTTCCCCTGTTTGCTGCGCCGTGCTGCCTCACACGAGAATTCGTCACGCGCGCACGGAAAAATCTTCATTTTCGTACTGGTAATGAAATATACTATTAGTTTTATGTGTATTTTTCATACCCGGAAGATTCCCCACATTTTCCCGGATACCCTGTATATTAAAGATTTTTTTTTTAATTAAAACGGATCATTTGTGTTTTCTCAGCAATTGTCATATTTCTCCTTACAAAAACTAAAGAGAATTAAAAATAAAAGTTCACTTACCTGACGAGTTTCACCTCGAATTTGTAACACCTGTTGAATTCCATGAAAAATCGCATTGCCCACAAATAATAGGATTCGTCGTGGGCCTGTGCTTTGGCTCTAACCAAATTGTCTTTGACGTGATACATCAAAGTGTTATAGGCGCCGTTTAGAAATTCGACGCAGAATTCCTTTAGGAAGAGTCGGACGCTGAAAGCGGATCGACGCTCGGCCGACGCGGCTTTTACCTAAGAAAAAAATGTATTTTAATAAAAATAGACGGGCGAATTTTTATACGAAAGACGATTTATAGGAACCGGAAAAATATATTAAAAAATTTCGTTCGGGTTTGGTGAACGTGCTCTGAATTTACCGATTTAGCAAATCGATTTTGGCTTATGATATCGCCG
>JAHBCN010025926.1:0-10935 GCA_019359885.1 Listronotus oregonensis | reverse complement strand
CCATTAATTTTTTTTATTGCAACTTAACTAAGACTACTTAGAAAGATGGGGCAACGTTGCATCTTTTTTTTTTTATTGTTGGCCTTTACAACGCGAATAAATCGAATTAACTGATATTAGATCTTTCCTTTTCTAGCTTGTGTGTCATTTAAATGAAAAGTAATCCGACTTGAATCTTTGTAAAAATTTAAAAAAATTTAATTTTTTTTTAAATTTTATAGACATTATAAAAAAAAAATCAGTAGTTAGTTTGTTTTTTTTTGTTGTAAAATTAATAACAATAGGAAAAAAAAAGAAAAAAGGGGCGCCTTTCTTTACGACGGGGGAAAGGGAATAATTATTGTCAATATGAAAAAAAAAACACAAATACATCTTAAAAAAAAATTTTTATTATTTTATACGAAAAAATTTAAAATTTTTCCCAATTTCCGAAATACTTAAAATTTAAAAGCTAATAAAAAACTTGTCAGTTTAAACTAAAGCTCATTTCGATTTGCCCCAAAAGGAGCAACTATTGGTTTCGTTTTTTTAAAAATTTTTAAAATTAAATTACCCTTTTCCCCCATCTCGTCAAAACATTTTTTTAAAAAAAAGGGGAACAATGTCCAAAAAAACCCCAAAAATTCCATAAGTAATAAAAATCCATTTGTTTCTATTTTTTTCTTGGAAACCAAATTTTTTAATGCATTTATAATATCACTTATATCACAACCCAAAAACCCCCATTGTTTAAAAATTCCTTTTTACATAATTTATATCAAATTAATTTTTGGGGAAACTACAAAGAAACGAAAAAAAAAAAAACAATAAACAAAATATTTGTCAAATGTCAACTTCAAATTACTTAAGGGATCATTAAGTACAGAAAATCCTACACCTTAAAAGTTGGGACCAAAGGGGACCAATTTGCTTTTAAAAAAAAAATTTGAAACTTAAGGGGCAGTTAATGCTTAAGAACAATTTTTAATGTCGAAAAAATGTTGGGGCAACCGGCCATTAAACTTCTAAGGTGCCTTTTTTAACCGGAAAAAATAACACAAGTTTGCCTCTATTTCCCGGGGCCCTTTCTCTTCAAGTTTCCGAGATTCCAATGATGGGGCCCTTCCAAACCCGTACAGTCTCCTACAAAAATAATTTTCAAAGATTTACAACATTAAATTTTTCCCGTAGAGCGCATTCGATTTTTTTTGAAACAGGGAAAATTTGGGGGCCCATTTAAAATCGGCATCACGAATTTCTAAAAAAAGGAAAAAAAAAAGATCCGTTTTTGGCCCCCCAGTCAAGGGAACCCCGGCCCCCTTTAAAAATTAATTTTAGTTAGAGAGAATGACGAGTTTGGCGGGGAAAAGGCATGGAAGAGACGAAGATAAAAGATGTTTATCCTAATCTCGATTTGACTTATGGACGCGCTGGGCTTTGCTTATTATGAGGCAATACTTTTGTCTTCGACTGTCGCGTGTAAACTACCTTAAAGAGAAAACGTTTTTTCTGATCTTTTTGAATAATCTTCATTACGTAAATATGGGTGTGTTTGTTTTTATATTTAATAAACTAGAAGAATTTATTAAATATGTTGTGTTTATATTTATTAATTTAATACTGAAAAACATAATAACATTTGTTTAAATAATTTTGTGTAAATATTGAAAGAAACGCAGAAATTTTCATGATGCAAGAGGAAAATAATTTTCATGCCATTTAACTAATAATTTTTTTTTAATAGTTTGTTTTGATTTGGGGGATATTTAATTTAAATGAAAAATTATTTGACTTTTCTCCCGAATAAAGAATTTATATATTATTTTTTAAAATTATACTTTTTAAAAAATATTTTCTTTTTTACATAATTTTTTAAAATAATTTTTAATTTGATATTCCCCAAAAAAAAAATAAACTATAAAAAAATTTTATGGCTAAAAGTTTTATTTACTTTTTATATATATATATATATATATATATATATATATATATATATATATATATATATATATATATATATATATATATATATATATATATATATATATAAAAAAATAAAGGTACCCACACGGGACCTTCATCAGTAACTATTTTTTAAAAAAATCTTAGAAATAAAACACAATTTTTTAATTTTTTATCTGTTTTTAAAATATAATAAAATAATTTATGTGTACACCCCTTTGTCGATAACCAATAAGTTTGAAATAAATATATATCTTATAACGTAACAAGTAAGTTTATTTTCTATTTTTACTTAATTTCAAAAAAAATAATTATTTTATTATAGTACTTAAAACAAATCAATTTTATAAAGAATTTAACCTTTTTATGTTTTTTCATGTTTTTTTGTTACTATTATTGCGAGAGCAGACTAGCTCTCCATAATAATCTCTAAAAAAAGTAGAATTTTTAAAAAATAATATATAAATATCTTTATTCTGGAGAAAAGCCAAATAATTTTTCTTTTAAAATTTTTTATTGTTGTAAGAGTAGTGTAGTTTTTTTATATACAGGAAGTCCAAAAAACAGGTGTACAAATTTTTTATATTTATTATTTGACTTGAAATATGTTTTTTTAAAGACCTTTAATTTAAGGTGTATAACCTTTTTGTCCAAAAACACCACGCTAATATTTTACAAAAGTGTTCCGTTAATTTTTTGAGCAGTGTATCGATATAGAAAATCAATAGAAATGATTATTGATGACGTCACTTTCTATAAACTTGTAGTTCTCTATAGCCGCTTACTATACCACTAAAAAACGTCATTTCATAATGACATACCAACAGACATGTAAGTAGCAAGGTAACTTAACCAAAATTTATCCCATTAATCCGAAAAATTCCGTAACCATGGTTACAAATGCAGTTGCCCAATGGGCACGTCCTTTCCAAACGAAAACACACATTATAAAATAGCTTGTTTTTAATTTTTTTATTTAAGACACTATAATTTTTATTAGTGTCTAAAATAACTTAAAAACATGAAAATTTCATGTATAATGTGGCGAAAAGCCAACCATTTAATTAAACTAAAAATTGCAATTATTCGATTATTTACGAGGATGGGATAAAAAGTTTCCGGCCTAACCCATAGAGAGCGCTAGTCTACGACATATGACCGCATTTTTAAATAGCCTCATGCTTTGCTAGTTTATCTTCAAAGTTTGGAAAAAGCGCATGAAGTGGTTTATATTTTATAATTGTTTAAAGTTATACAGTTTTACATTTTGTGAAAAATGAAAAAAATAAGATACGTGTTAAGATGTTCACCTTGTTGGAAATCTCCAGAATTACTTTGTAATTTTGATAATGTATTACAAAGTTTAGTTCAAGACATAACAAATTGTGATATTAAATTAAATTCTTGGTTACAAAGCACTCTTCCAGTAAAATTTGGAGGTCTTGGAATAAGAGATACATCCATCCTGTCTATTTCTGCCTTTTTAGGTTCAATCAATGACGTGTCAGGTTTACTTTCCAAAATTTTACCTTCCTATATTCTTGCGACAGTTGATAATGATTTCAGCAATTGTTTTGTAAGATGGTTATCTGTTTGCAATCTTCAAAATCAACCACAAGAATTACCAAAAAAACAGAAAGATTTTGACTTTTTAATTTGCCAAGCTCGTCACAAATATATTACAAACATGTGCCAGACAAGTGAAGATAAGGCACGTCTACTTGCTCTTCAGGCCCCTGAAAGTAATGCTTGGATTAACGCACTTCCATCTTCGTCCTTGGGAAATTTGTTACATAACAAAACATTCCATATTTCCATCGCTCTCAGACTTGGTCTGCCTGTGTGTGGAGAGCACACCTGCGTTTGCGGCGAAAATGCTGATATTTATGGCCTACATGGGTTAAGCTGCAAAAAAGCGCAGGGCGATTCTTCTAGACACAGTCAGATAATTGACATTATCAAAAGAGCTCTGATTTTAACTGAAAATCCTTCTGTTTAGAGCTTCTTGGAGTTTGCAGAAGCGATGGAAAACGGGTAGATGGAATGACCTTAATTCCCTGGAAATATGGAAAACAATTACTTTGGGACGCTACTTGCAGCCATACCCTTGCAAAATCCTATCTGGACAAAACTTCTAATTTTGTAGGTGCGGCTGCTCGTATTGCCGAGAATAAAAAACATCTGAAATATAAAGAGCTTGAAGAACGCTTTATCTTCATTCCTTTTGCTGTTGAAACTTTTGGTCCTTTGGGTGATGAGGCTAAGGGTTTTATTAATGAAATTTGCAAAAAATACAATGCAAAAAATCTCGAAGTTTCATCATCCAAAGAATTGGTTTAGCTGTGCAACGGGGTATGCAGCATCGGTCCTAGGAACAATCCAGGAAGACCTAGGACTTGATGAAGTTTATAATGTTTAAATATAGATTAAGTTATTTATTTAATTTTAGAATATTGTTATTTGGTGTTTATAAGATTATATATCTTATTTATTTACATGTAATAACGAGTAAGATTTAATATGTTAATATATTTCATAGATACGTGCAGTTTTAAAATAATTTGATATTAAAGGTTTGCCTCCTACAGAAATTTAAGCGGAGTTAGATGTTACTCTAGGTGAGTCAGCGCCTTCATTTTCCACTAATAAACTTGGGTTGCAGACTTTAAACGGGGTCGCACGAGCATTGAAGATGCTCCGCATTCCCGCAGGCCAAAATCGGCAGTTTCTAAAAAAAATTAACAGAAAGTTCATAAGATCGTTTTGAAAGATCGCCGGCTGAAATTGGATGAGATAGCTGAGGCTGTGGGCCTAATAAAAGAGGGAACTCACCATATTTTAACTAAAGTTTTGGATATGACAAAACTATCCACTCGATGGATACCGCGATTGCTTACTCCAGAGCAAAAACTTATTTGCATGACCATCTCATAAGACTGTACTCATACTGTTTAAGCATTCCCCAACTGAATTTTTTCGCCGATTTATACTGTCGATAAAACTTGGATCCACCATTATACGCCGGAGACAAAACAACAATCAAAACATGGACAGCGAGGGGCGAATTAATTCTAAAGAAGGCAAAGGCAATTTCATCGACAAAAAAGGTTATGACAACAATTTTTTGGGATGCCAAAGACATTATTTTTATGGACTTCTAATTCTAAAAAAGGAAAACCTGTAAATTCTGAGTATCACGCCATTTTACTTGACCAGTTGAAACAAAAAGAAAATTTTGACAATGCACCTTGTCACAAATTACATTGTTATGGCAAAAACTCATCAGTTAGGCTTCGAGCTGGTTTCTCTTGCACCTTATTTAAACGTTTCTAGGTGGTAAAAAAATGCCTCGAATTTAGCCTATAGCCTACAGCGATGGCATAAAGGCTCTTGAGCACCAGTGGATTAAATGTATTGAGCCACACGGAGACTATGGAGAAAAATAAAGATAGTTTTTGGTTTTTCTTACTCAGGCTGGAAACTTTTCATCCCATCCCCGTATTAACTTAAAACAAAATTTAAAAAGTGTTTTTTAATCCATATTTTGCTTTTTTCTTACTTAGGCTGAATACTTTTTAACCCATCCTCGTACAATAATTAGTCGTAATTTTATCATTTAAAAATAAATACATAATCCACTTGTGCGCGATAAGCAAGAAGAACATTAAATTTATCCCTCAGATGCCGATTCTTTTGATAAATATAATTATTGCTTTGTTTGAAGTATTGGGATTTTCTGTAATCTTTTCTTTTTGCTCACTCTGATAACAGAATTGTCACTGTAAATACAATAATATTAAATAAGTTGAATGTAAGTGCAAGAAAGGGTGTTTTTACCAGATTAAATTCTATCGATCTTGTCTTGTAAGTACTTTTAAGCTTAAAAAATACAGTTGGGATACGTAAACAACTTTGTTTTATCAAAATATCTTATTTGTTTTTTAAATGGCGAATATCCTAAATGTTTAAAAAAAATGCTGCGATTATTCCACTTCATAAAGGAGAAGATTGTGATGCTTCTTATTTTAGACCAATTTATTACCCACCCTTTCTAAATAATTGAGAAAATTGTAAAAAGTAGAATGATTTTTTTTATATTGATAAACATAAAATTTTAAATTTAAATCAATTTGGATTCCAAAATAATAAAAATACAAATGATGCAATATTTTTTTAAAAACATTTTTATATGTGGTTAAATAATGGTGGTTTTGATTTAGCTAAAGCTTTTAACTGTGTAAATAATTCTATTATGTTAAAAAAAAGCTTGAAATTTATGGATTTCGTGGTGTCTTTTTAAATTGGTTTAGTCCAAGGAAGTTTAAAGGTGTATGGAAGCCCAATGCTATGGCCCATTCGATCAAAAAATGTCCAGTAGGAAAATAACTGTCAGAGTTGGCCCCGCCGATTTTGCGCAATAACGAAATTCCACGAAATAATTTAATGTGTTGCCTACTTACACACTGATAAATCAGTGTGTAGATAGGCAACACATTATACTTTTATAAAAGCCGTATTAGTTTCGATTGTTTTGCTTTGTGTAATTATATTCTGTGGTTGCAGAAGTTTTTTGGATTGATAAAAACTTTCTTATTTTAGTGATTAGTGTTTATTAAATTGTGACTATAATTTTGTGTTTATTGTTTGTTACTTATAATATCGTAACAAAATGACTAAAGGTTGTATGGCTTTGTCTTGCAAATCTAAGGGTAACATACCCGGCATTTTTTACTTTAGGTAGGTAGAGATCGAACGCTGTTAGAATAACACCGATACGTCACGGTTTTATACGGGTTTGCCATATGAGACCGTGACGTATCGGTGTTGTTCTTACAGCGTTCGATCTCTATTTCTTATATTTAAATTAGTGCTTCTTATGAGACGTAACGTTAGGTAACCGAATAAATAATAATATATCAATTATGAATAATAGAAAATGAAAATTTCTAGGAAATAGCAGTGAGAAAAGTAAGGCAATCTTAACTATCTTTTAGATGATTTCCACAATGTTTGTGTATTTCTGTGGATTATTAAAAAGAAATAAGGTTTACATTTAGGTACTTTTATTTCATTTAATAATTAAGTACATTCTTTTAAAGGATCAAAATTATTAAATACTGGGCAGACCAGGCAAATTTTAATATATACAGGTCCCTCTAATTGAATAAAAAGAAGTACAATTTTATGTTAAAGTTCCTTTTTGCTTACTTTGCTTTTTACTAAACATTTTTAACCACTGTTATTCTGTTTCATGAATGTTTGTTATTAGTGAAAAGTATATGCCTAAAAAGCAGTTATAAAAATTTTCACTTTTTAATGTACAACCACAATCTTAGGATTAGATTAAACTCATTTACACTATCTTGCCCTTCTTTTATTACAAAATTGGTGATAAGTACATGAAACTATCATACAATGTTTGAAATTTATTTTTAAAAAATCGTGTTTTTATTTATTTACAAAGATCTTGGGTAAAAATACAAAACTCCCAAAAATATCGACCATTTAAATAGAAGGCTGTAAAGTGGCGCCATCTATTCTTTCCATATTATATCAGATGATATAAAATCCAATATTACACAATAATTTTAAATATTCTACGGTAGTATCGTTTAATAACCAACAATTTTGTGCAAAAAAAATAATTAAAAAATGTCAACATAATGTTTAAAAGAATTATGGAAGTCCGGCTCTGACCTACTAATCATTGCGCAAACTCCGCGGGGCCAATCCCCCGATTCCCGTTGCCCTGCACGCCTGGACAATTTTGTTCTGGCTTCCATACACCTTTAAACTTCCTTGGTTTAGTCATATTGGTAGGTATTGCTAAATATTATACTAAAAGATAAACAAAAATATTTTTAAAACTTATTTATGAATTAAATTTTATGTCATGATAAAAATTGCTGTATTTGTGAATAATAAGTCATTTATTTATTAAGATTATGGATAAACACAATTGATTTAAACTTAAACAATGAAGTTATAACTTTAACCCATATCATAAAAGCAACAGTGTTTTTAAAACAATACAAACAATTGCATACTATTGAATATAATAGGTTCATTTCTTGATAAGGAAGAAAAACAGAAGCTATATACTTCCTTCTAGTTAAAATGTTATAAATTTGTATTTTTTGAAAATAAATCGTCATTAAAACTTACCAATTTCTCTTTATTCCTCTTACCACTGGCGTATGTTGACTATAAAAAATGGTGGGGGGAGCAGCTGCTTAATTTAAAAATTAACTGAAATAAGATGGGTAAAAAATTAAGGCCTCCCCTAATAAACGCCACTGTTAATAATAAAAAAAAGCTTCTCGTGGTATTAAAACTTGTCTGTCTCTTGTCCAAATAACAGAGCTGGGTAGGCATGGAATTCTTTTGGGACCGATTTCCAAGAATCGATTCCTTTTAAAGGATTCGAAGGCTGGAATCGATTACTTTTTAAAAATAGGATCCGTTATCCGGATTCGTTATATAATTTTAAAATGATCCGGCATCGATTCCTTTTTAACAGGATACGAATCCAAAAGAAATCAATTCCTTATATTTCTAATTTGAAACAAATTGGTTTATTAATGCCAAAATCCACCATTTTAAATCTGCCATTTTAAATTTCCAAATTTTTACCTAAGATTCTTAATCAGCATCACATTGATTTTCGGAAATAAAAATGAAAAATTTTAAAACATCTGCCTATTACGAGGGTCGGATGATAAGTCCCGGGCCTGACAATGAAAACAACGTTTTTTTTTTAAATTTTTCATTTATTTCTCAACATAATCCCCAAAGGGTAATACATTTATCATAACGGTTTCCAATTTTTTATACCATTAGAATAGTAAGATTCGTCGAGCTCCTCAAAATAGCTATTTACGGCCTCAATAACCTCATCATTTCTGTGAAATCTTTGACCACCAAGGTGTTTTTTGAGGTTAGGAAATAGGTGATAGTCACTGGGTGCTAGATCTGGCGAGTAGGGTGGATGAGGAAGCATTTCAAACTTCAATTCATGGATTTTGGCCATCGCGACGACGCAAAAAGACTTTTTTTCGTGCCAAGTGTGGTCTTTTTTTTAATTTCATCACTCAAACGTTGCAATAATGATGCGTAGTACTCACCAGTGATGCTAGACCCTTTTCTAGAAAATCTATGAAAATTATTCCTTTAGATCCCAAAAAACACTAGCCATAACCTTGTTTGCTGACAAAACAGACTTTGCTTTCTTTGGAGCACTTTCACCAGGTCAATCCACTGTTTTGACTGTAATTTTGACTCTGAGTGTAGTATGGATCCAAATTTCGTCCATAGTAATAAATCGTCTCAAAAATTCAGTAGGATTCTTAAAACAAGAAATTGTCCTGAGAAATCGTTTTGGATTCATCTTTTGGTCAGCTGTCAGCAAACGCGGCCACCCACCTGGCACAGACCTTGTGGAAGCACAAAATATTATTTAAAATGTTGCAAACAGTTCCTTAGATATTTGTAAGCTTCTGCTATCTCGTGCAACTTCAATCTGCGGTCACCAAGCACTATTTTGTGAATTTTCTCAATCATTTCTGGTGTAGTCACTTTCACAGGGCGTCCGGAGCGAGGCTGGTCATGAGTGCTCGTGCGTCCCATTTTAAATTCCGAAACCCATCTTTTAATCATAGAATATGATGGGGCAGCTTCCTTGAGTGTGCCATCCATTTCTTTCTTTAATCTCCTTTGGCTTAAAACCCTTTAAATGGAAGTATTTGATCACCCACGTTTTTCTAAATCTTCCATTTTTTAATTATACCTGCAGTACGCTGCTTATAACTGCTCTGCTGCTCGGACCCAAACTAACCATGCATCCAATGACTGTGCACTATAGCTAGTCTAGAATAGTACTACATAATACCGGTGTTAAATTGACCCTAGTGGCGCCATCTCTGGGTCAGGCCCGGGACTTATCATCCGACCGTCGTAAATTCTTTAAATAAGGAAACATCCCTAACCTGTATTTTTAACCAAAATTATGTTGTTTTTCAGGTCAGAAACGACATTAAATTTTTTTCGTAACCATAGAATGTGATATCCAATAACGGGCATAAGTTTTACTTGCATTTGATCTTAAAAGGCTTGATTGCTCGATTTTTATAATTTTTTAATATTTTATCGTTTAGATAACCCTAAGGGAATTTTAAATGGGACATTTTATTATTTTTATTCAGGGTATCTTAAAAATGGATTTAAAATTTTAATACATTACTTTATTCCGCAAGCATAGAAATTATTAAATAAGTTGCTTAAGGTTTCCTTAAGAATCACATTTAAAAACCTTATGAAGATCTAGCATCGCAAGTTTTGGAATACAGTTCGAAAAATGTTTTTTTAGGGGTGATTTCATGTTGATCTCAGAAATAATGGAGAATATTTCATTCATGTATAAATTTTCCCATAGGACACCTTAAAACAAAATTTTGCGGGGGAAATTTTACGTTGCCTAGACAACGTGGTATTTCCCTTCTAAAAAACAGAACAAATTAAAACCCGTTTGTTTTTTTTGTCAATTAGAAAGTCAAAATCAGTCAAAATGAGTCGATTTGGTCATGTACACGATGAAGAAATAGATAAAAAATTAAAAAAAATTTCAGTTATAGTTTTAAATTTTGATGCATGAAATTGAAAATTGTATTACAAAAAATCATTTTAATAGTATAATACTCCCATATTTTCCCTTTAGAAATATTCCCCCTAAATACCGCTCGTGCATAAAAATTAATCAGATAATTTTCATCAAAGCTTATTATTTAATTCAATAACAAGCTTTCATGAAAATTATCGGTAATTTTTAAGCACTCGTGGTATTATACCCGAATATTTACCAAAAACTAACTTGCCTAAGAGTTACAGCACTTTAAAATGAGACTAAAGTTATATTTCGTGGCTCAGGTTCCGGATCCGTAAATCAATTCCCTTTTTAAGGGAACTAAATAATCACAAAAAGCTATTAAAAATAAAAAA
>JAHBCN010025925.1:0-10930 GCA_019359885.1 Listronotus oregonensis | reverse complement strand
TTTTATTTTTGAAAAACCTATTTTCAGAAACGTAACAAATTTTTTTTACCGGGCAATTATATAATTTTTTAATCATTCAAAGTTCATCGGAATGGAAAACCCGTACTTATTATTGCCATGAGTTTGTTCCTTCTGATTTTCCAGAATTTAAAAAAAGGGGAAATTTTTTTAAATATTTTAAAAGTATCTTTAATTTATTAATTTTTTTTAAAAAAAAGGGTTTATTATTTTTTTGATGATCCAAAATTTTCCCCCATCTTTTTGGGCTTTAAAAAAAATTGTTTTTTTCTGTCCAGTTTGAAAAGTGTTATTTGGATTTTTTGACGGCCGTTTTTGGGGGGAAAAAAAAATTTTTAATTTTGGTTTTTTTTTTTGGGAATTTTTTGGGGGCCCTTTTTAAAAAATTTTTTTGATTCCCCCATTTGGTCGTAAAAATTTTTCTTGCTCAAAAAGCACCCGAAGAAAAATTCCCCCCAAAATGAAACTGTACAGATTTTTTTAAAGCTTTGGTTTACAGGCTTCAGTTCTGGACTATTATTAAATTATTTTTAAAATTTTTTGAATAAAGATATTAATGGTTTATAAAAAATATTTTTATTTTTTATAAAAATATTAAATAAAAAAAAAATGGTTTTTTTTGGGAAAAGCAATCTAGCATCAAAAAAAGTTGTATACAAGAATTAAAAAAACTGTTTTTTTTGTTTTCTGTATTTATTAAGATTTTTTTTTTTTTGGGGAAGGAATTTTTTTAAGAAGTTTATTCTTCAAAAAAAGTTTTAATATTTTGAAATATGTAAAATATAAGCCTTATAAAATTCGTTTGTTTACGGGGGGGGAATCCTAGTGTGACAAGATATGACAAATGGGGACGGGAAGTCTAAAAAAAAGCTTGTTTACAATGGATTCTGTTGTATAATTGTCGTTACAATAGCTTATTACACAATTATATTTTTTTGGGTTTTTTCGGCACCGGTACTAGTGGGTTTGGATGCAAAGAATGTACGCGGTGTGAAAAAGGGGGGAAGGGGGCAAAAATAAAACAACGGCAGTTTTTAAGGCCCCCATCCAAAAATTTCATATTTAACATATTGCCTTTTTGGGTTTTTTTTGATTGTATCTAACCCACTCTAAATACACGAATTAGGGATAAACAATTAGCTTCGAAAAACAACCCCAAGAAGAAAAAAAGGGAATAAAACGTTTTTTTTTTTATTGCCAAAAAACCAAAATTTTTTTGGGGTTTTTTAAATTTTTTTTAAACAAAAAAAAAAAATTTAACTGTTTTTTACGTGAAAGATAAGTTTTTTTATTAAATATAAGGTGTCCTTTATTTTTTTTAAATTTTTTTGGGGTCTTTTAGTCTGAAGGACAGTAATGTTCTTATGGAGATTTGTGGGGTAAGGCCACCTTAAATCCATTGCTAACTTTAACAACGCGTTAGTCACTCGGCCGTGAAAGTGTTAAACGCTCGAGGAAATAATATTTTGGTAGCCACTGATTTTTTAAACTTGATAAGTATGTATGGTGATCTTTGATCCCTAATAATAAAATCGATACAGCAGTTGTATTTTAATGCGATCACCCAAGAAAAAATTAACAAAGCAAAAAATTTATTTCAAATTGAATAAAAATAAAAGCTATGTTTTGCAGAAAAAGTTAATATTTCCTCTAAGCCGTCGGTTAAAGTGGCAAAAATTCTGTTACAAGTGTTGTTAACCTAAAAAAAAATGTATATAAAAAAAGTTTATTAAAAAATGTTTTTTTAACCTACTTACCAAATAAAGTAAAAATAAAATAAAGGTTGTTAAGTGAAATATCTTCTTCACTCCATTTTCTAACAGATATTTCGTTTCTATTGTGATTTAATTTAATACCACATGGCTTTGCTTAACCTCAAAAAATTTTAGGCCCCTAATTTGTTTCGTACCTACTTTTAATTTCGTTATTGTTGGTTAATTTATTGTATAAAAATATCTATTTTGGGAAAAAAATTTTTTTGCAACAATGCAATTTTTCGAAGAAGGTTGCGGTTTTTAACTAAGGTGATTGTTCATTTAAAAAAAAGATATTTTCAAAATGTGGCGTTTTCATTATTTTTTGTGTTGATATGATATTTAATATTTCTGTTGACAAATCGATGTGAGTTTAAACCTTAAACCCTTTTTTTTTCTAAAATCTTTTATATTACGGTAAAATTTGGGCAACATACAAACCCGAAAAAGTTAACATGCTTTTGGTACGGGTTTTGCCAAGGGAAAAGGACTTCAAAATGTTAGGGTTTATGGATAGTTTCCGACCGTCGTATACCAAATCACCAAACATTTCAAGTATTGAACATTTTCCGAAAAAGGGTTTTAACAAAAATTTGAAGGTGGAGGTAATGGACCTCGAACTGTTGAAAACGGGGAAATTTTTTAAGAGTTGAAGAAGATCCAATTATCAGTACACGCCAGTTGGGAAAATGAGTTGGCGGTTCCTAAAACCCCGAAAAAAACAATTGTTGCACCCGTATCACATCCAAACAGTTCAGGAACTTTTATTAATCCCCCCAGCGGCTTCTATTTTGTCAATTTGTTCGGAACAAAAAAATTTAAACTAAATTTTAGAAAAAATTTTTTGACCGACCGGGCCTTTTTCAAGATCAGGAATTCCCAACCTCACAATGAATATGTTTATGCCGATGAAAATCCTTATCCATTAATTCCCACCGAACACAATTTAAAATAAATGTTTGGCATATTATCATCGATACGTTATTGGCCCTGTAATATTACCAAACATCAAATAAAATATTAACCATAATTTTTTGCAAAACACTTTGCCAATTCTTCTGGAAAACTTTCCCCTTATAATTGCAGGGACGTGGGTATATGCACGATGGAGCGCCACCTCATTTTTGGTGTTCGACGATACCTTCATAAATACCCTCATACTCATAGGGGATTGGAGGCGATATCCGAAATGGCCACCACGTTCTCCGGCCTTTATGTGTTTTTCTTTTGTGGGTGCTCTTAAAACCGAAATTTATAAGACCCTGTGAACCGCGAAGAATTATGGCAACAAATTTTAAGTGCAAGCAACCATTTTAATAATCCCGAGACATTAAATAAAGTTCAAGTTCATTTTTAAGATTAAATAAGTGTTTTAACAAAATGGTGGTCATTATGCATTTGTTAATTAATGTTTTGTTTTATTCGATTTTTTTTTATTTATTAATAAAATATTATGCCCGAGCACGTAATTGAAAAGGTTTTTTTCTGGATAACCATTATCCTAAAAATTTTGCAAGAGATGAAAATCTTGCAAACACATTGTTTTATCAGAGAATAGTATTTAATTTATTAGTAAGTCAATGACAAAAAAAACCGAAGATATAGGTACATTGATTCACGTTTATAATATTTTAGGTTAAGTGAGGGAACGGCCAACAGCAAAAGGTTTTATAAAGACCACCACTAAAAATTATTGAAATTGTTTTTGAAAATTTAGAAAAAACAAAACCTGTATAACTCACTACTTTATCTCACTAGTGGTTATGGTATTTATTTGTAAATTTGATCTATAATAGACGTATAATATGAATTTTGAATAAAACATATTATTTCAAATTTATTATTTTTTTGAATCAATTCAATTTTCCTAAATTACCTTTTTTATTATGATAATAGAAATTAATTTTTAGCTTTTTATTTAAATTTATTTTAATTTAATTTTTTACTTAAGCAGTTCTATTTCCCTTTTTAGTTTTTAATAAGTAATTTGTCTTCATTCATTTTGTGCTTTCCCAATTATTTTTATCATTTTCGCCAAAGTTTTGTTCTAAGGCGTCGGAAACAAAGTTTAATATTTATTTAGAAAATTACGGTGCCAGCTCGTGAAAAATTAGAAAAGTTCTCTTATTTGGGAAAGAAGAAAACTTCTGCTTTTTTTTTGATTCGAATTTTCATGAAAAATGTTACGTTTAAACTAAGATGAAAGAGAGTAAAAATTAATTTATTATTTTTTTAAACTGATTTTTTTCGAAAACTGGGGAAGGGTAAAATTTTAATATATAATGATTACATTATTAAAGGATGCTGAGGGCAAATATAAAAAGGTAATATTTTTCTTTAAAACTTCTTAATTGTAAAATTTTAGGTCTTTTATGTTTGTTTGAAGCATGTATTTACAATTTGAACATCTTAGTAATATCTTTAGTTTTTAGTAACCTTGTAAATTTATTTGATAAAATCTTTAGATTCTGGTTGCCAGTAGGTTTTTCAATATAAAATGATATCACTGCTGATGAATGGGTTAACCTGCTTCCTTTCTCCTGTTTCATATGGCGATAAGCGAGCTTTTTTCAAAGTACTCCACAAAAAAATATCTACACTATTTTATGCAGAAAACAAAAAATATAGGAAGTCTTTTAAAAAACGAACTTTGTCCTTGTATGGACTTTCTGGACATCCTGTATACATAACGTTTTCAAAATATAGAGCAGCAGAAACCAAAATTTTTTGTGTAAAACATTTTTTCGAACTTGACTAGTTAAAGCAATAAACGGGAGGTCTTACTATAGACTTAACCTTAATAAAATTACATTACCCGAACTGGTATACGTTTAAGAACATAAATTATATTTTTTAGGACAAAAACTATTAGGTTATTAAAAATATATTTTTTAGAGGTTAGTTCCTTGGGCTGATTTTGTGGTTTTTAAACTTGTAACTGGACTTTTCTTATTTTTAAGATATTTAAAGTAGAACAGAAAGTAAATTTTTTTTAATGGAACATCCTCTATATTGTATTACCATTAAAAATAATATTTAACTTGGCAGCAAGGTCTACAAGGTCAATAAAAACTAAATTTAGTTAATGTCCTAAATATTTTTAATAAATAAATATACCTTAAATTTTAACTTAAAACAAGAAATAAGTTCTAATGTCTGCTAAACCAAACCAACCCAAACATGTTGGTAGATTTTGGGAAAGTTGTTTGGGATTGTTTTAAATATTTTAGTCAGCTTTTATAACATGCCCATGCAATAAAGCGATTCTAAGATGAAGTTCTTTGCCATTCTCGTATATTATGGTCATTTAAAAACAATTATTAGGTATTTATTCTACCGCAAATCCTATTTTATAACGCAAAGGATTGTGCTTAAGTAACCGAAAAATTGCAAAAATGGAAAAGCAAAATTGCTTTTGAAAATAATATCCTTTATGGCAATTTAAAGTGTTTAATGTTTTAATGGATCTAGCATTTCTTTTTAAAAACATAAAAAAAAAATAAAAAAAGGGTTTTATGGACAAAAGATGGTAGATGATTAACTGAGAGTAAGCTCTGCCACGGTGTTCCTCTGGCTAAAGCACGGAGAGGATCGCCATTTTTGTTTTCTGGTATCTTGGGGAAGTAGACCTTTTGGAATATTTGTTTTCATCTGATGGTAAGGTCCGGGTACAGGGAGGTGGTCAGCACCAGGCTAAATCCATCCGGACATCGATGGAGTGGTTACTAAACTAAACGGTTAACCACCCCTCTAAGACAATAGCGGAGTCTTGTCCACTTTATAGCGTCGAGATACACCTTCTGAAGGGATCGCGAACGTTTGCAAAAAAAGGTAACAACTTTTTTCCGTCAACTCCATTATCCATACGGAAGGGTGGTGCGTTCCACTATTTTTTTTAAGCTTGTGTTTATGTATACAATCGTACCAGTAGAAGAATCGTTAAACATTAACAGAGCCGAGCTTAAAGAAGATAAAACACTAGTAGAACGCACCATCCTGCCGCTGGATGGAGTGATGGAGTTGTTGGAGTTTTGCCTACGTAGGTCCTACTTTTAGGAGAAAAATGAGTACTACGGGTAGGTTGATCGACTTCCCAAGGGTTTATCGCTCTCCCCAGTGGTAGCAAATATTTATATGGAATGGTTTGAGACGCAATTAAAACTGAAATAATCAAACATAAAGTTTTGCTAGGATATGTTGACGATACTTTTATTGTATGGACAGGTAATGACGGAGAACTTGAAGGTTTCTTAAAACATCTAAATTGCTTCCGACCTTATATCAAATTCACAATGAAGAAGCAGCAAAATTCGACCTTTTTCGACGTTTTAGTTAAAAGAAATAATGGACATATACAAATCTCGATAAACAGAAAACCTACCCACATTTGACAATATTTACACCAGAATTCTCATCATTCTAACGAAACTAAACAGGGGGTCATACGTAATAACCGAGAAGTGATCTTATGTAACAGTAAAATCTCTGCAAAAGGAAATAAGTAACATAACGAAAAACAATCGAAAAATATTAAAATAAGACAAAAACTTTTACTTGAACGAGGCTCCAAATGACCAAATATTTATGAGAATTCCATATATTAAAGAAACTTCGGAAAAGATCCGCAGATTTACGAACAAGTATAACATTAAAGGGCATTTAAATCCCAAACCACTTTAAGAAGTATTCTAAGACGAGACCGGACAACACCCAAAAAAACATGCGTACGAGGTGAACGTCGAAGTCAGGGATTACCCAACACGCTTGGTCAAAACAACACCGCATGCAATGGTCGGAAGCAATTATTTATAAAGAAATCTACTAAAAGAAAAGAAAATATAATGAAGCTTTAATAATTGTAAACAACTAAAACGTATTTAGCAAGCCCAGTATCGATATTTCAAATATCTCTACTGAACCGTGAACAATCGGTCAAGCTCTGGTGAACAACGGATGGTAAATAAGTTGTAGCTTAAGTCAATTTATAATCCACGTTACGCGGTCGCTCTGGTGTTCTACTCTCGGCATAGCTAAATCCGATAATTTAAATCGGCAACGATTAAACCAACTTTTTTAGTATCAGAAGCTTAAAAAAATTAAACTAATAAAACGCTTTTATTATCTATAGCAAAACTTCGCCCTTTTTTTAAACTCTGGAACTAAATGACCCTATTGCAAATCAAGTAATTCGCATACTCATTAAAAGGCTACCAAATAACCGATCAACTAGCTTTTTCGCTGACAGGTGACTTAAAGGACAAGATTCAAAAATAGGGCTGGTTTTTAAATAGTGTAGGATGACGCTCTAATCGATTTGACCCATCAGGGTACAAAACTCAAACTAAAAGAACTTGTTTTGATTGGTAGCAAAAATGTATGTTCAAAGTTGTAAAAATTTTTGGTTACTTTTTGGGTTTAAAACTGTTCTTAAAAGTTATGTTGTTAACTAAAAACAGTTTTTAAAACCTTTTCGCTAAAATCTTACTATCAACTAACCACACTTTAAAAATACCTTTTAGTTTTAATAAATTTGTTTCCAAAAGAGTTACCTACTATCTTTTCCAACAAATAAAATAATAAAACGTCTAATAATGCAAAACTAAAGCGGATATTTTCGACATAATACCCATTGTTTTTACTAAGCTCCTTATCAAAATGTCGGTCCCTTTTGTGGTTTTTCCTAATCATAAAGGAGAAAATACTTTCATGACTAAATTAGTCCTTCTAATATTGCTTTTAACTCAAAAGCACGCCATTATTTATTTATAAAAATTTAAAAATTTCTTTTTATTCTGATACTGATAATGTTAGAATAAAATTGCATTTAGTTTCATAACGCTTCCATTAAAGACTAATAAAAGTTTTTTTTATTTACAGGATATCTGTTAAATAGGTGTACTTAATTTTATGGCAGCTCAGCAACAACCTTCAAAAGCTGCCCTTTTTTGTTTGTTTTTTTTTGTTGTAATGTAATAGGTTGATTAATAGGTTTTTTTCGCCTGATAAGGGAAAGCGCTGTTAGTCGAAAGGAACTTACTAGAACCCTAGGAATATCATTGGAAAGTGCACAACAATGGATTTAAAACAAATTTAAATGAGACTTTTTTGTCATATTTTGAGAGAAGAAATAAAATGGATTTTGTTCCTGGTTTTACCACTGTGGATCGGGCTGACATCTGTTGGTACACCGATGGCTCCAAAACCAAGGATGGTGTTGGAGCTGAAATATAGACAGAGGCCGAGGGCAGAGTTTTCCTTTAGCCTGGGCACTCTCGCAACCACATTTCAAGCGGAGGTATTTGCTATTGAGATGTGTGCTAGATCGCTGGTTAATCGGCAATGCACACGTAAGTCAGCTAAAATATTCTCCGATAGTCAAGCAGCTCTTAAGGCTCTTGACTCCAGCCGGTGCAATTCAAAAACCGTCTGCAAGGATGCGCTGACCAAACTGTGTCAAAACAATAAGGTTACACTACTGTGGATACCTGGACACACCAGCCTAAAGGGTAATGAATCCGCAGACCTCCTTGCCAAAAGGGGGGCGGAGACAAAATTCACAGGGCGGAACCGGCCATCGGTATACCTTATGGAACGGCCAAGCAGTTCATATCAGCTTGGACACAAAGGGAAAATCTTCGGTACTGGCATGGACTTCCGGGTCCCAGACACTCAAAGGCCTTCATAAGCCCACCGAACCAACAATGTACTGTCAAACTATTGGAGCAATCAAGGGTACACCTTAAAACTCTAGTGGGACTGTACACGGGACACTGCAGATTAAAATACCACATGCACAAGATCGGCCTAGCGGAAGACGCCGAGTGCCGCAAGGGCATGGAGGGGGACGAATCGGCAGAACACATACTGTGTTTGTGCCAAGCAATGGCACGACTAAGATTCGCAATCCTCGACAATGACACCTTGTTGCCGGGGGAGGTAAAAAATCTCTCTCCCAACAGGATCATCAGATTTATTAGAAGTCTGGACCTGGTGGGAAAAATATAAAAGGGTGTGAGCCACAATAGACCGATCGGTTGCGGTGCAGTCACTTTAAACCTACCTACCTACCTACCACTGTGGATAAGAGTTAGGGTTCGGAAATCGGCCAAGAAGGTGTTCTAAGATGCCAAAGAAGTTCTGTTCATGGATTGCCTCCAAACTAGTAAAACAATTATAATGTATTGGATAATTAAATAAAACAAAGATTTACTCCAACTTAATATTTATTTATATCGCAACCCCAATAGAAAAAATGGCATATTTGGTATTAACCAGTATTTTATACTAATAAAGAGCTTACTCTAAAGCCACCACAAAAATTCTTGTTGTAACCCTCTGTGTCAGCTGGATGTAAAAATTCCTAAGAAGAGATTTGATTTACAGAAACAAGAAGATTATTTTTTATCGAGACAACTCACCCTCTGACAGAGCTTCAAAACCGTCGCAAAAATCAGTGAATTAAAGTACGAATTGTTGCAACATCCATCCCCCTCGCGAATTAGCTCCCGCTGACTCTTGGTTCTTCTCACATTTTAAAACATTCATGCAATGGAAATAATTTTAATAAACGAAGAGGATATTAGATCCGGAGCGTATTCTCCTTTAGGGGTTGAAATTATAAAGAGGATTAATAAAATAAGCATATAAGGGGAATTATATTAAATAATAAAATGTATTTCATGTTATAAAATCGTGTTTTTCTAATTGAACGACAGCGTCTTAAATCCAAAACGCGACCCTCCAACTTTTGTTTATTTTTACGTTTCGACATAGAGGTGGCTAAGATAAATAATTTTGTGATGAGGTTTTTTTGACAATGTTTTTCTTGTTTTGATTTAAGAAATTTCAACACTCATGATATTTGTTGACGTATAATAAAGAATAAAGCATTTTTACATAGTTATAATTTATTTTTAATGTTTTACAGAGGTTTTTCTAAATAAAGATGTAACGATATATTCCTTATAAAATTAGTAAAACACTTATTTTTTATTTAAATATAATTATGCATTGTTTTTAAAATTTGCGGAATAAACATGATTTTTTTAAAATATAGGTAACTTTTTAAAAATGACTGACCCACTCTAAACGCAAGATGCTCTGAATTTTAGAGTGAGGGTAATGAACATCACAGCTCCTGGGCCTCAGTGGCTACCGTCCTACTGACTTAAAGAAGGTGACGACGTCGCCGAAGAAAATCTCCTTAATGTCGGCCTAGGAAAGCCAATATTCACCCAGCATGGATCTTTTCATGGACAGGAGTGCAGGGCAGTCACAAAGGATATGCTCCACAGTTTTATCTTTCTGTTAACAGCCTCTGCACAAAGGTGTGTCATTCATACCCATTCTTAAGAGGTGCTTTCATAGCTGACAATGTCCAGTCAGAACGCCCGTGATTAGACGAAGGTTCATCCTGGGCATTTTCAAGTAATGTCAGTAACTCCCTGAAAAAGTTACAAAATACTGTTTCATCCCATCGTCTTGTAAACTTCTAATGAGAGTGTCTTTCAATAAGGTCCTTCATCAGTCCCTGTCAGACCTACGAAAGGTTCGGTCCAAAAGGGTTGGTCCCAGCAACCTTCCTGTGAGCGAGTTAGCGTTTCCCTTGGTCCAGCAGAGGGGGACCTTGCTGGAAGCGTTCACAAGGCCCCGGTGACTTTCTCTACTAGACACCAAGATGCAAGCTTTCCTATACTATTTACCCATTAAATTATCCATAGTACACGCTATATAATTTTAAGTTAATAGTCGTTAGTCTGTATGTTCGGAATAATAAAAATTGACAATTCTGTAAGTTTATTCAACCAGATATCTAAAAAGAAAAAGAAAATAAAATTGGAAATTTTAAGATTTCTAAAAACGTTGTTAAAAAATTTTTATAGACATTTTGTTACTTGTCTTGTCTTAAAAATAAATTTCCTTTTGTCTTGATTATCTCTTTAAATCAAGAAAGATTTTGAAAAAAATCAAGAAATAGCCCACCCCTATTCGACCCTTTTTAGTTATTTTAAAATGTTTATGGCATTTGTTTTTACTGGATTAAATGTTAAAATAGATAAAACCTTGTATTTTAAAAAACCTTTACCCAGTACTAATATCCCACCCCAAAGCTTTAAGTAATTATTTTGAAACAAATACTTTAATACATTTTCTTTTAA
>JAHBCN010025924.1:0-10980 GCA_019359885.1 Listronotus oregonensis | reverse complement strand
ATTATGTTTATGTAGGTATGTATAAACGTCAAAATTTTGGTTTTTAAATTTGGGGCATCAATTTCTTTTAAATTTTTAATTACGTTGAGGGATGACGTTTATTGATTTTATAGTTTATTTTTTTTGTTTGTTTTTTTACCCTTTTTTATCTTATATTAATATTTTTTACCAACGCATAAAAATATTTCTTTTACAATTTCCCTTTTTTTTAGAAATGTATTATAAAATTCGTTTTCTTTATAAAATTAAAAAAATAAAAAAAGGTTTGGTGGGGGCCCTACCCTTAGTCAGCCCTTGACTTTTATGTTTAGGGGTTCTTCTGGGAAAATTACAAATTTTTTTAAAGTGCCTCAACAACCTACTCAAAATTATTCACCAGCTTTGGTAACATACACACATATTTAAATTTTTATAGTTGTGCTTGATAAAATAGGCATGTGATTGTAGGTTTATTTTATATTTATATCACCCAGGGTTAAAGGGGTCGTTCGTTTCATTAGGTAATAAACCTTGTCAAGAGTTAATAAACAGGCCCCACTGGTTTGTTTAGGGAAAAAGGCCAAAATATGTTATTAAAAGAAATAAACACTCTTACCCCTTTGATAATAATAAGGTGGAGTGAAAAAAAATTTTAAAGTTTTTGGTAACGCAGGTAGAAAGTTTGGTGCGTGATAATAAAACAATCAAAAAAAAAAACCCCAGGGGCCCCCCCAAAAAAAAATTTTTTTTTAAGGAAAGGGTTTTGATCAATTTCCTTAACGTAAGAAAAAATTTTTTTTAAATTTCATTGCTCTTACTCTGTACTATATGTTTGAATTCCCTTTTTTCATGACCCTCAAAAATTCTTAAAAACAGCAGTTACACCCCTTAAAATAGGTGGATAAATTTTTTTCCGTTTTTTGCCAGAAAATTAAATCGGGTAGTCCTTGCCTTAAAAAAATTAAACTTGAAATACTCTAACACTATTATTGGGTATGTCTTGCAAAAAAATCCCCTTACATGCAATTTTCAAAACTTTCCTCAAAGTTAACAAAGGAGTAAATTTTTTATTATACTTACCTGAAAATAAACATTTTTAACTGTGTATAAAATACAGTAAATATGAATTTTCAGAAAAACCCCCCCCCCCGGGCAAAAAACCATCCATGGAAACTTTTTAACAACGATTTATTTATTAATGACAATTTTTTTTTCTGTAAATGAAATTTATGCCATTTTCAAAAAAAAATTCAGATTTGGAAGAAAACCGGTTTTTCCGTATTATATTACAACAAGGGGAAGTAAGTGAGATTTATTACCAGTGAAATCCAGGTTGAGATATGAACATGAATATCACATTTTACCGAATGGCGGACTCAGAAAAAATAAATTGTAGTGACGATATTCTTTTGTTTATTTTTCTAAAAAAGCCAAATCTATGAAGTCATCCATTTTATGAGTCGATTCTCCTTTAAAAGTTGTTTGGCAAAAAAAGAAAAATCACAACAAATATCACTATACGTTTTTTTGAAACGACAAGCTGTAGGATATGTACCAAAGAAACGTTCTTACAAGCAAGAAACCAAATTTTTATGTGAAGCTCAGATGGACAATATCTACTAGCAAAAGTAATTTTAGTGTTTGGATTTTGGGCGCATGCCGATGTGCAAGATAAGGGCGTTTCCTTGTCGTTTTTTTACGAGAGGGAAAACTACAAGTCAAGAATTTTTACCATTACCAATAAAATTGCAAATTAAATTTCCCTTAAATTACCGTAAATACGCAGATCTCCCCCCTAAAAATATGGAGATAAAAGATTTTTTTTGCTTACCAAACCAAAGATGTTACCTAAACATTTGGGTCCATACTATCAGGGGTATTCCAAAACTTTTTTGCCAAATACTTAAAACAAAAAAATCACAAAATATACCGGACATGGGCAAAGGGTTTTCGGCTACCATGTTGGTAGAAAGCGGCGGTGTTTTGCTCATTTTGAAAAGACAGGGAGGATGGCTTTTTCAATGTACAGAAGGATATATAGGGGAGTCCATCAAAGAAAAAAATTTAAGTATCCCAAAAATTTTTTAGGCCTTGTAACTTGGAAACTACAAAATCTGTAAAGCAATCAAAAACCAAAACATACACGAACCTCCGGTTCGACATTTTTAGTTCAACAAAAAAAATACAAAAAAGGGTTGAGTTTAACAATAATACGATTTTAATAAAAAATAACCATTAATCATAACGGTTCCGTCCAAAATTAATTTTCTTTTATCTAATTGCTTGTAATTTTTTTTTTTAAAATTTTTCCAGAAATGGATTTTTCCTTTTTGCATGACTTCCCGGATCGGCTGCGCCTCAAAGAGAATTTGTCACGCGCGCCGGGAAAAAACGTCATTTCCGTACTGGTAATGAAATATCCCCCTTTGTAGTGAAAAAAAAAAATGTCTCCGATATACTTTTTTATTTTTCCTTACTTGTGAGGCAGAAAACTTGATACATTTATTAATTTGTAAAAATTTACGAGCTTTGCTATTTAGTTTCGATTGATGGACACCAAAAACGTGTAGTGACTGAAGCTTCAGCAGAGTATTTGGGCAAAAAAAAGAGATTTTTAGGGATTCATTTAAATATATGCCAAGTTTTGAAACCAAATCCAATTTAAAACTAAAAAGTCTTAAAAAACAATAAAAAAGTGCTACCCTCTTTTTCCAGAAATTATTTTTTATTTATATTGCATGATTCATTTGGGGAAAAAATATTAAAAAATTTGTTAAAAAAAATATGTTTTTTCATTTCCTGGTAAAAGAATATGCATTGGGGTACTTCGAAACACAATACTAGAGCAATAAAATTTGAAACGTGTCTTTCTATGTTTACAAGGAAATTAATCAGAACCCTGCCTTAATAAAAAAAATTGGGCGGGGGTCCCTCATAGGGTGTTTTTTTTCTCTTTTTACAGACTGTTTTATTATCACGCTTTACAACAGATTGAGTAAACCAAAGGTAGGTATACTTTCTTTCGGTGTAGGCGTAGAGACTCCTTAATAGTTGCTTTAAAATTACGAAGCCTTCAAGTTATTAAAAACTCCGTCATAGTTTATTAAGAAACTTTTATGCCCAGGGAAAGTCTACCTGTAGTTTATATAATAAATTATTAATATTTTCTCAATTACGTGATACAACAACTCACTTACAGGCCAGTGTAAGGGTTACGTGGGTAAAAATTATCGAAATAATACATTAGTTTGGCGGAAAGGGTTTTCATGCAAAACAGTATCATTAGTTCCTCTGCAAGTCAATATTTGAGTCTAATGTATTAAATATTTGCATTATTAAAGACACTATAATCAATGTACTGCTTTCCTTTCAGTATACAAATACCCTTTTTATTGACCCACTTTATGATTTTTAAGGGAAATAAATTAAAACAAAATTTTTAATTATTGTGCGGAGTTTTTCCATAAAATTAAAAAAATTCTACATAGTATGGGGTACGTAGAGTAGCCCTTTAAAAGTTCTAAACATGCAATTACGGGGCGATTCTCCATCACAAACTTTGAAAATTCCCCCCATCTGTGGTTAAAATGCTGCACAAGAAGAAAGTTCGTTGACTTGTTGATGAAGCAATTTGTGTGCTGCATTAAAAAATAAGTGGGTCAATGTTTTGTTATTTTTCTTTATTCTTTGTGCGTACTTAATTGATTATTTTTATTATTATTTTTTTAAATCTCATCGGGAGTTATAAAATTAAATGGATTATTAACGTTGAAAAGCAGTGGTGCGCCAGTCCAAGTTCCGGCCTATTGCACGAATGTATTTATATTACACGAAATTTTTTGACCAATTTTTTTCACCTAGCATAACATCGCTTTCGTTCCACATAAGTAACGAAAGAAGGCGAGTAAAATTGGGCCTTTTTACACTTTATCGGGACGCCAATGCATATGCCGGCAGGAAAATGCGTTTTCCTGTCTAGGCGTCTGCATTTCCCTGTTCGTTTTTTTATTTCCAAAATTCAAAGACAAAGTTTCAAGTTTCAAAGTTCTTTGACAAGACATGTAGGATTTCGTACAATAAAATCTTTAAGTTTTTGCCTCAGAAATTAAGGTTCGAAAATAAAATTGTATACAAACCTCAAAGAAAAACTTCACTGCGGTCTGCAGGTTTAGTTTCTTTCGACGCTACGCATCTCGATAAACTATATTAATTCTTGACCAGCCATGAAGCATTTTTCGTATCGGATTGTAATATACTATTAGCATATCTTTTTTGTGTTTAACGATCGAGGTCTCCCAAAATTTAAACTTTTCCCTTTTTTTTATTTTCTACCAATTTTAAAGGGGGGCATGCTCAGCCGCAGTACAATTATGAAAATACTTTCAATGTCGTTAATGACATGTCAATATGACTATCATCAGTCAAAAACTAAAAACAGAAATGGGTCTTTATTTTTTATGGTGTTTTATCGGATACATTAAAAAAAAATAAAAATGTAACAATTTGAGCTCAAAATTAAAATAAATATTGAAAGAGTAATTTTACCAGTTTATTGGGTATGAATATTTTAAACTCATTATTTTCAAATATTTTTTATCAAAAATCTTAAGTCTTATGTTAACTATAACTACATTTTTAAACTGTCGGGGAATATGATAAAGTGATTTTGTTTTTCATGGAATCCCAATGGGGTTTTAAAAGGTTATCCGGTTGTGAAAGCGTGATTAGTACTTTAAAATAATTAACGAAATGTCAGATTTGATAGGTTGAGTACTAAAATCATTAAATAAAACCGACATAACGTTTTGTTTAAAAATTTAAAAAATTCACTTTTGTGCAACCCGGGATTAACAATTTTTTTATCAGAATAAAAGGTAACTCTTGTTTAAAAAAATAAGGTTTAAAAAGAAAGGGGTATAAACAACATTTGGAGAATATTTGGTAAAATTTAACTTATCGAACATGACGCTGATTTTGATGTTTTTCAAAATGGGATTCTGATCAAAAATAAAATTTTTTTTAATTTTTGGGGAAAAATTTTTTTTTTACCCCAAAAGGGGATTTATTGAAATTTGTATACTGGGGTTTTTGGGGGGCTGATCACGAATTGAAATCAAATTTTGTCGGACACTTTTAGTTTTTGAGTTATAAATTACTTGGGTTTAAATTTTAAAACCTTTTTTAAAATTTTTTTAAAATTAATTACAAAACCAAAATGGAAGATTTTATGGAAATACACTAATTATTTTTTAAGATAAATTTAATTTACCTTTATTTAAATAATATTTTTAATAAAAAAGAACTACAAAAATATTATTTTTTATTTAAAAATGTCAAAAAATTGTTAGTGATTTGAGAGTTTTATGTTGGACGCCAGACCTTTGCGAAACAATTAAATGGCCATTTATAAATTTAAATTATTTTTATTTTTCGGGATTTAAATTTGGAAAAAAAGGGCCCAATTGTTTCTTGGGTTTGGGTTTGGGACGCCAAAACCGTCTAAAATCATAGGGCAATTTTGTTGACATTTAAAAGTAAAAAATAAAATTTTTGTTGTGCTATTTTTTAATAAAAATATTTGTTAAATGAAGGTGACATCAAATTTATCTTATAAAATAATAGGTGTATTTCCCAAAATCTTCAATTTTGGCTGAATCATTTTAAGAAGGAGGAATTTTAGAAAGTTTGTACAATTTTAGGTTAGGGTCGAGTGGGGCGTTATATCATAAAAAAAAGTGTCCGAAAATTCTTCAGATTCGTGATCGCCCCAAAAACCCCAAAAAATTTAAAATCCCCGGGCCCTAAGTAAAAATTACCTTTGCTTATCGGGACCACGGCCGATTTTATTGAAATTTAGTATACAGGGTTTTTTAGGGCGCTGATTATAAATCTGAAGTTACATTTCGTCGGACACTTCTAATTTTTAAGTTATAACACCCTACTCGGACCTAACGTCAAAAACGCACAAACTTTTCAAAAATTTCTCCTTTTCCCATTTTTGGCCCCTGGGGCCAATTCCAGATGTGGAGGGCCATTTCTGAGCTCGGGATCTGATTCAGCGTCGAAAAATACATGGGAATACATATGTCCGACCCACAAGTCCAAACAGTTTTTTTTTGTGGGACTGTGTTATTCGTTACCTGTTACTTTCTTATACACTTTTCGTATTTTTTTAGATTTTGTGGGATCAAACGAGCACAAACCTTTTTTACACAACAACTGATTTTGGACGACCTTTACGACTTTCGACGGTGAGCGAACGGCGACAACGATTAAAATCAAGACACTTTTGTCTTGATAATCCACGTCGAAAGTCGTGACAATGCTGAGTATTGCACAGACTCAAAATATAAGTAGTGCATCTCGAACGAAAACCTTGGATTTCTTATATCTCTTTAGAAATTAACCTCGGTGTATTACGAAAACTTTAACAGTTCCTGTACACTTAACATTTTTGAAAAAAAAACTATATTTGAAATCAACGACCTAGGTTTTTTGTCTATTGTTTAGAATCTAGGTCAGAGGGGAAAGTGTTTATTGGGCCCCCTCGCTTCTTATCATGTTAATTTTTCACTTATAATCTTGTTACATCCTAAGCAAAGTACCTATTGTTGCTACTGTTCTTTTTAACACTTAGGCAAATCCCAAAACTTATCAGAGTAAAAATGAAATTTAAAAAAATTTTTTAGTAAAGTAACCGTAATAAACTGCTTAATTAAATTTTTAAAAAAAAAGCGATGGTTAACTTTTTTTTTTCGCCTATGTTTTCCGGGCAGTCTTGGTGAGAAAAATTTCACAGCCCAACGTAAAGGGGGTAGGTGCAAAAAAAAAAAAAAAATCATTTTTTCTAAATTTGAGTGATGGACAATTGTACCATTGAAAAATATGCTATTGGTCATAAACCTAAAAAATGAAATTTTTTTTTTTTTAACAAATAGAATTTTAAAAATATGAAAAAATTATTAAACATGGGGATTTTTTGTTGTATTCTTTAAAAAAAAGCGTACAATTTTGAAGGAGGGTAACCTACCTTTTTATACGTAAAACCGGATTTTGTAGCTGATTTTTATTGGACGTAAATGTCATAAGTTAAAAAAATAAAAAAATATTGGCGAATTTGGCACATTACGCGATAAAAACATCTGACGGAAGCGAAAAATTTCCCCCTTGAGCCGTGGAAGGGTGTAAGATTATTTATAAAATTTATTTAGTTTTCGTAAAAAAATATATAAACCTGGTTAGCATTAAATGACTGTTGGATAACATTACAAATGTCGAATAACTTCTGGTTAAATTTCGGGGATGAAAATCGGGGGAAATTTTTAGGAATATTTATGAATTTTTTGGTTATCTCAGTGAAGCGTCAAACCCAAAAATTACAAGCTCGAAAAAAAAGGGGCAACTTCCCCGAAAAGAAAAAATCGCCTGACAAACTTACGAGTATAGGGTTTTTCCAATATACTTAACACTTATCCCGGGGTGTTGCCCCCCGGAGCGGGACATAGGGAATCCCATGTAAATTTTTAAGAGGTCAAATTTGGGGCCCCCTTTTAAATTTTTTTAGAAAAAAATGCTTTGGTTTATTGAGGAGCAAAAAAGTTCCACCCCAAAAAAAAATTTTTAGCATTTTTCAACCAAAAGTAAAAAGTAAACTGTTAAATACTTCTGCAACGTAGTATCTCATTAGGCATCCTGTACTCTAGAAATCAAAAAAAAACACATTGATTTATTAGTGACAATTTAGATAAATTTTAATTTTTAATGTCATTGCTAAAACTGAACAATTTTATCGGGGAAATTTTAAAAAAAATCCTCGCATTACATTTAAGCAATTAAAATGACTCAAAGTTTCGCAAGACAAAAAAACAAATTTGTCCCCATTTAAAAACAATTTATGACAAAAAATCAGGATTTAACAAATGCTCAAATTTCCCCCATTAACTGCCAGACAATAACCCAAACGATTATAAAACTCATTTCTTACGTTGGGTGGGAAAATCGATTTTGGACATTCAGCGGAAATAGCTTCCCCCTTTGCTAGTCAAATTTTTTATTTTTTTTATTGGTATAAAGCTTATTTTTAAATGTCCCCATAGAAAAAAAACGTTTGGCGAAAGATCCCGGGGACCTGGCTGGCCAAGATATTGCGTGGTTCGGGCTTAAGATGGGTTATTAAATGCGTTGTTCAAGTATTCCCCACAGCTCTGGTACTGTGTGCTGGGGGGCCATCCATTTGATCCAAATTTTTGATTTTCACGAGCAAGGTTTCAAACAGGAAAAATTTTTTCCTTTTTAAAATTCCAGAAAGTATCCCGCATTCAAATTTCAGTCAAAGGGAAAAAAGGTCCAGGGGATTGGGCCCAAAAAATTTCCCCCAAAACATTAATTTTTTTTGGAATTGGGCCCCTTTCTCAAAAATCGATTTTGGTTTTTTTTACTCCCTCCGGCTTTTGAATTTGGGTTCGTTGTTCAATGTAAAAATGCATTCGTCAGTAAAGCAAATATTTTGTAAAAAAACCCCGTCAGTGTTTGTCCTCTCCATCATCTCAAAAAAAATTCTTTCTTAATTTTTTGGGTTTTCAATTTTTAAACGTGGTATTTAAACTTTTTTAAAAAGGAAAAGTGGTGTGGTCCCCTTTCCAGTAATTTCCTCCAGTTGTCTCGTGCTAATGTTTCCCTTCGGCCTCCCTACACAAAGTATCACGTCTAAATCCCCCTCGTTTTGTACAATTTGTCTCTGATTTTTAGTCGTTATCTTAAATTTGCAATTATTGATTACTGTGTCTGTAGTTTCAAATTTTTTTCGTCCGTTCTATTGTCGATTTACTTGGTATTGGCCTATTGGGAAAATAGGCTGCAAACTTTTCCCCTGATAAAACCATTTTATAATAGTGATTTTTTTTTTATTTGAGTAGTTCATTATTTAAAAATGATGTGACATTGATCTATAACTTGAAGTAGGGGTTAAAAAATTTTTTCTGGTTTTTTATTATAAACTTCTAATAAAAAGGGGGGGAAGAAGATAGGGGATTCGTAACTTATTTTAGCATTTATCTTTAGCGGGCCCACTGAGAAGAGCTAAAATTTGTACAGTGGGTAAAAAATTTTTTGTGTTTTTTTTAAAAAACCTAATAATATTTTCTTCTAAAATAATTAGGGGGCCAATAGGACCACTTAAAAAATTTCATGGGTTTCCCCTATGTCCCGCTCAGGCAACACCCGGTATATAATAGCCTTACTTTTTTAGGGCTTTATAGCGATTTTCTTATGCTCTATCACTTAGTCGTTTAAAAAATAACCTTTTTTTTTAAAACCCCAAATCATTAAACAATTTCAGGAATTGAAAGTTTTCTTCTTGTCACGTCTAATTCAAAATTCTTGGGTAAGGCCAAAACCCAAAAAATTGTTCAGGTAAGCGGGCAATTTGTTAAACACTTTCTATCTGGGGGATTTTACAGTATGTGAAATGACGATCTTCTTATTAATTTTTGCACAGCATCAATGTTTTCTGACACAACAACTTTTAGACGATATTTACAAGTTTTGACGGTGAGCGAACGGGGTTTAAAAATCAAGACATTTTTGCCTTGATAATCCACGTCGAAAGTCGTGACAATTTTTAGTGTTCACAGACTCAAAATATAAGTAGTGCCCCAAACGAAAACTTTGGTTTCCATATTTTTTTAAATTAACCTCGTTGTATTACAAAAACCAAATTAACACTTTTGAAATGAAACGTATATTTCAGAAATCAACGACATACGTTGATACTTTTTGTGTGTTTATTTGTTAATAAATGTGTCAGAGTGTGAAAGTGTTTTTAGGCCCCCCCTTCTTACCATGTTAATATTATCACTTATAATCTTGTTACATCTTGCAAAGTACCTATAGTTGCTACTGCCCAATTTTAAAACCTTTTGGCAAATCCCGCGAAGATCATATCAGAATAAACAATGTAATTTGATTTTGAAGTTTTTAGTAAAGTAACCGTAATAAACTGCTAAATTAAATTATTTTAAGAAAAAAAGCAATGGCTAACCATTTTTTTTCGCTTATGTTTTCAAGGGCAGTCTTGGTGAGGAAAATTTCAGTCAAACGTAAGTAGGTAGGTGCAAAAAAATAATTTTTTACATTTTTTTAACAAATAAAGAACAATAGAAGTTAATACTATTTAAAAATTAATAAAAATGGATGTATTGTTGAATTCATTAAAAAAAAGGGTTTTAAAAATTAGAAGGAGAGGAACCTACCTTTTTTCGAAAACCGGTTTTGATATTGACGGCAGCGTAAAAACATGGGAAAATTGTAAGATTATTTATAAAAATTTTTAAATTTGTAAATACAAATGTTAAAATAATTTGGTTATATCTTCTAGATGAAAATCGGCGGGGAATTTTAGGAATGTTTTTGCAATTTTAAGGATTCGGGGAGGTCATAACTCTAAAATTAGCGGTTACCAAAAAAGGCAATTTCCCCCATAAGAAAAAAAACACCTGACAAACTTAGAGTCTAGGCTTTTTCCCAAAATACTTAACACTAAAATTTTATTTTTAAATTTAACCTTTTTTTTTACTGAAGGTAAAGCATTTTCTCAAATCCCTTAATTACTTAGTCAAAAAAACTTTTTTTTTTAAAAAAATTTTAAAAAAAAAAAAAAATTGGAAAGGGTTTTTTCTTTTTTCGTCAAATTCGAAAAAATTTGGCTAAGGCGAAACCCCAAAGTTTCTAAGCGGGCAATTTAATTAACTTTTTGTTTTCGTCTTAAAAAAAAAAGGGAAAAAAGGGTCCCCCCCAACCCCCTTTTTCCCCAATACTTCTTTTTTTAAAATTTTGGTGGTAATGGTTAAAAATTTTGATTTTTTTCCAAAAAAAAATTAAATTTTTCCAAAAAAATTTTTTAAAAAAAAGAATGGAAAAAGAGTTATTTAAGAAATAAAAAAAAACCCCGGGAAAAAAAAAAACCTTCCGAGAAGAAATTGAAAAAAAAAAGGGGTTTCCCTT
>JAHBCN010025923.1:0-10894 GCA_019359885.1 Listronotus oregonensis | reverse complement strand
AAAAGATTAATTTAGTATCTTTATTCATTTTTTGGGGTTTTTGAATTGATTTTAATAACCATCATTAAAAGTAAAAAATTTTTAAAAAATTTTTGATTTTATATTTTAAACACTTTTATTATTTTTTTTGCTCAAAGCCTTTTGCTGAAAAAAATTTAATTTTCTTGAATTGTTTGCAATTTTTTATAGGGGCAATTAAAAACACAAAAAATTCTAGGTAAGATTTAATTTTTTAAATAAAAATTTTTTTTTTAAATTTATTTTTTTTTCAATTTAAACAAAGCATTTTGGGTTGTAATTTAAAAATTTGCAGAGACACTTTTCCTTAAAATATCTTTTTTCTGCCCTTTTCCAAATTACTTTTTTTAGAAAAAAAAATTTTTCATTTGTAAAAATTAAAAAAATTTAAAAAAAAAAAAGAATTTTTTTCCCTTTTCGATTTTTTTCGTAATTTGTTAGAGATATGGAAATTTTAAAAAAAACCTAATTAATTTATAAGTTTTAAAATTGTTTAATAATTTTTGATTAGAAGGATATTTAAACTAACTTTTCAAAGTGAAATTTTTTTAAAAAAAAGTTTGGGCAACCTAAAGTCTATCTTTTATGTTTTTTTCCCCAGAAATAGATTTGAATATAAAATAAAATTTTAGGGATTATTTGCCATTGGGGTTTTTGGGTCAGTTGTGAACTTGTCTAGAAAAAAGGTATAAAATTTTTTAATAAGACAAAAATAAAGAATAATTTGATTTTAACCAAAAAATTTTGTAAAAAGGGGGGAAAAAAAAGGTTTTATTCTTTAATTTTTGTTTTTTTTTTTGTTTAAACAATTTGTTTTATTTTCTTAATAAATATAAGGAAAAAAAAAAAATTAGATTTTTTAAAAAAATTATAAGTATTCTAATCATTTTTTTAAAAAAAAAGTTTAAATTTTAGTATCCTTTATTCATTTATTGGTTTTTTGAATTGTTTTAACTAACCATATTAAAAGTAAACAATTTTGAAAAATTTTTTTGTTTTATAAATAAACACTATTTATTATTTTTTTTGTTCTAAAGTACTTGTTTTAAAAAAATTATAATTTTCTTGAATTGTTTGCAATTTTATATGGGAAAATAAAAAAAACTAAAAATTTGGGATAAATTTTAAATTTTTTTAAAAAAATATTTTTTTTTTTTATTTTTTTAATTTAAACAAAGCATTTTGGGTTAAGTAACTTAAAATTATTAAGCAGAGACGACTATTTCCTTAAATATTCTTAACTTCTCATGCCCTTTCCAATTACATTTTTAGAAAAAATTTAACATTTTTCATTTAGGTAAGAAAACTTAAAAATTTTAAAAAAAAAAGTTAATTTTTGCCTTTCTGACTTATTTGTAATTTGTTAGAGTACTAGGTAAATTTTAAAAAGTTACCTAATTAATTTATAAGTTTTTTAAGAATTGTTTAATAATTTTTGTATTATGAAGGATATTTGAAACTAACTCTTTCTAAAGTGAAACTTTTTAAAAAAAAATTGTTTTGGGGCAATAAAGTCTATTTTATTTTTTTTTGTTCCCACGAAATAATTTGAATATAAAATAATAATTTTAGTGGATTATTTGCCTATTGTGGTTAGTTGTGGTCAGTTGTAGTAACTTGTCTAGAAAAAAAGGTATATAAATATTTTTAATAAGACGAAAAATAAAGAATAATTTGTTTTTAACCCAAAAAAATTTCTGTACAAAAGGGGAAAAAAAGGTTTTATTCATGTAATTTTTGCAATTTTTTTTTGTTTAAACAATTTTTTTTATTTTCTTAATAAATATAATCGGAAAAGCAAAAATTAGATTCTTTTTAATAAAATTATAAGTATTTAATCATTTTTTTAGATAAAAAGATTAATTTAGTATCCTTTATTCATTTATTAGGTTTTTAGAATTGATTTCTAACTAACCATCATTAAAAGTAAACAATTTTAGAAAAATTTTTGATTTTGATAACTTAAACACTATTTATTATTATTTTTTGTTCTCACAAGTCACTTGCTTTAAAAAATTATAATTTTCTTGAATTGTTTGCTAATTTTTATAGGGGCAAGTAATAAAAACACTAAAAATTCTAGGATAAGACTTTAATTTTTAAATAATATTTTTTTTTATTTATTATTTTTTCAATTTAAACAAAGCATTTTGGGTTAAGTAACTTAAAATTATTAAGCAGAGACTGACTATTTCCTTGAATATATTTTTTAACTTTCATGCCCCTTTCCAATTACTATTTTTAAAAAAAATTTAACATTTTTCATTTAGGTCAAGAAAATTTAAAAATTTTTAAAAAATTTAATTTTTGCCTTTCTGATCTTATTTCGTAATTTGTTAGAGATACTACGGTAAATTTTAAAAAGTATACCTAATTAATTTATAAGATTTTAAGAATTGTTTAATAATTTTTGTATTATGAAGGATATTTGAAACTAACCTCTTCTAAAGTGAAACTTTTTAAAAATAATTGATTTGGGCTAACCTAAAGTCTATCTCTTATTGTTTTTTGTTCCCACGAAATAGATTTGAATATAAAATAATAATTTTAGTGGATTATTTGCCTATTGTGGTTAGTTGTGGTCAGTTGTAGTAACTTGTCTAGATAAAAGGTATATAAATATTTTTAATAAGACGAAAAATAAAGAATAATTTGTTTTTAAACCCAAAAAATTTCTGTACAAAAGGGGAAAAAAGGTTTTATTCATGTAATTTTTGCAATTTTTTTGTTTTAAAAATTTGTTTTATTTTCTTAATAAATATAATGGGAAAAGCAAAAATTAGATTCTTTTAATAAAATTATAAGTATTCTAATCAATTTTTTTAGATAAAAAGATTAATTTAGTATCCTTTATTCATTTATTAGGTTTGAATTGATTTCAACTAACCATCATTAAAAGTAAACAATTTTAGAAAAATTTTGATTTTGGATAACTTAAACACTATTTATTATTATTTTTTGTTCTCACAAGTCACTTTGTTAAAATTATAATTTTCTTGAATTGTTTGCTAATTTTTATATGGCAAGTAATAAAAACACTAAAAATTTAGGAAACTTTAATTTTTTAAATAAGTATTTTTTTTAATTTATTATTTTTTTCAATTTAAACAAAGCATTTTTAAGTAACTTAAAATTATTAAGCAGAGACTGACTATTTCCTTGAATATATCTTTTAACTTCTCATGCCCCTTTCCAATACTATTTTTAGAAAAAATTCTAACATTTTTCATTTAGTAAGAAAACTTAAAATTAAAAAAAAAAGTTAATTTTTGCCTTTCTGATCTTATTTCGTAATTTGTTAGAGATACTATAATTTATAAGATTTTAAGAATTGTTTAATAATTTTGTATTATGAAGGATATTTGAAACTAACTCTTTCTAAAGTGAAACTTTTAAAAATAATTGATTTGGGCTAACCTAAAGTCTATTCTTATTGTTTTTTGTTCCCACGAAATAGATTTGAATATAAAATAATAATTTTAGTGGATTATTTGCCTATTGTGGTTAGTTGTGGTCAGTTGTAGTAACTTGTCTAGATAAAAAGGTATATAAATATTTTTAATAAGACGAAAAATAAAGAATAATTTGATTTTAACCAAAATTTCTGTACAAAAGGGAAAAAAAGGTTTTATTCATGTAATTTTTGCAATTTTTTTGTTTTAAACAATTTGTTTTATTTTCTTAATAAATATAATCGGAAAAGCAAAATTAGATTCTTTTAATAAAATTATAGTATTTTAATCAATTTTTTAGATAAAAAGATTAATTTAGTATCCTTTATTCATTTATTAGGTTTTAGAATTGATTTCTAACTAACCATCATTAAAAGTAAACAATTTTAGAAAAATATTTGATTTTGATAATTAAACACTATTTATTATTATTTTTGTCTCACAAGTCACTTGCTGTTAAAAATTATAATTTTCTTGAATTGTTTGCTAATTTTATATGGGCAAGTAATAAAAACACTAAAAATTCTAGATAAGACTTTAATTTTTTAAATAAGTATTTTTTTTAATTTATTATTTTTCAATTTAAACAAAGCATTTTGGGTTAAGTAACTTATAATTATTAAGCAGAGACTGACTATTTCCTTGAATATATCTTTAACTTCTCATGCCCCTTTCCAATTACTATTTTTAGAAAAATTTAACATTTTTCATTTAGGTCAAGAAAACTTAAAATTTATAAAAAAAGTTAATTTTTGCCTTTCTGATCTTATTTCGTAATGTTAGAGATACTACGTAAATTTTAAAAGTATACCTAATTAATTTATAAGATTTAAGAATTGTTTAATAATTTTTATTATGAAGGATATTTGAAACTAACTCCTTCTAAAGTGAAACTTTTTAAAAATAATTGATTTGGGCTAACCTAAAGTCTATCTCTTATTGTTTTGTTCCACGAAATAGATTTGAATATAAAATAATATTTTAGTGGATTATTTGCCTATTGTGGTTAGTTGTGTCAGTTAGTAACTTGTCTAGATAAAAGGTATATAAATATTTTTAATAAGACAAAAATAAAGAATAATTTGATTTTAACCAAAATTTCTGTACAAAAGGGGAAAAGGTTTTATTCATGTAATTTTTGCAATTTTTTTGTTTTAAACAATTTGTTTTATTTTCTTAATAAATATAATCGGAAAGCAAAATTAGATTCTTTTAATAAAATTATAAGTATTTAATCAATTTTTAGATAAAAGATTAATTTAGTATCTTTATTCATTTATTGGTTTTTAGAATTGATTTCTAACTAACCATCATTAAAGTAAACAATTTTAGAAAATATTTGATTTTGGATAACTTAAACACTATTTATTATTATTTTTGTTCTCAAAGTCACTTGTGTTAAAAAATTATAATTTCTGAATTGTTTGCTAATTTTTATATGACAAGTAATAAACACTAAAATTTAGATAAGACTTTAATTTTTAAATAAATTTTTTTTAATTTATTATTTTTTCAATTTAAACAAAGCATTTTGGGTTAAGTAACTTAAAATTATTAAGCAGAGACTGACTATTTCCTTGAATATATCTTTTAACTTCTCATGCACCCTTTCCAATTACTATTTTTAGAAAAATTCTAACATTTTTCATTTAGGTCAAGAAAACTTAAAATTTATTAAAAAAAGTTAATTTTGCCTTTCTGATCTTATTTCGTAATTTGTTAGAGATACTACGGTAAATTTTAAAAGTATACCTAATTAATTTATAAGATTTTAAGAATTGTTTAATAATTTTTGTATTATGAAGGATATTTAAACTAACTCTTTCTAAAGTGAAACTTTTAAAAAATAATTGATTTGGGCTAACCTAAAGTCTATCTCTTATTGTTTTTGTTCCCACGAAATAGATTTGAATATAAAATAATAATTTTAGTGGATTATTTGCCTATTGTGGTTAGTTGTGGTCAGTTGTAGTAACTTGTCTAGATAAAAGGTAATAAATATTTTTAATAAGACGAAAAATAAAGAATAATTTGATTTTAACCAAAAATTTCTGTACAAAAGGGAAAAAAAGGTTTTATTCATGTAATTTTTGAATTTTTTTTGTTTTAAACAATTTGTTTTATTTTCTTAATAATATAATCGGAAAAGCAAATTAGATTCTTTAATAAAATATAAGTATTTAATCAATTTTAGATAAAAGATTAATTTAGTATCCTTTATTCATTATTAGTTTTTAGAATTGATTTCTAACTAAATCATTAAAAGTAAACAATTTTAGACAAATAATTTATTTCTGTTATAACTTGAAACACTATTTATTATTATTTTTTGCTTTCATATATTTTTAAAAAATAAAACTTGTTTAAAAAAAAAATTAAAAATTCTAATAAACCTTTTTCTTGTAAAAAATTTTTGTTTAATTATTTTTTTCGTCTTATTAAAATATTTATATCTTATTGACAAGTTACTACAACTGACCACAACTAACCACAATAGGCAAATAATCCACTAAAATTATTATTTTATATTCAAATCTATTTCGTGGGAACAAAAAACAATAAAGATAGACTTTAGGTATAGCCCAAATCAATTATTTTTTAAAAAGTTTCACTTTAGAAGAGAGTTAGTTTTAAATATCCTTCATAATACAAAAATTATTAAACAATTTTAAAATCTTATAAATTAATTAGGTATACTTTTTAAAATTTACCGTAGTATCTCTAACAAATTACGAAATAAGATCAGAAAGGCAAAATTAACTTTTTTTTAATAATTTAAGTTTTCTTGACCTAAATGAAAATGTTAGAATTTTTTTCTAAAATAGTAATTGGAAAGGGTGCATGAGAAGTTAAAAGATATATTCAAGGAAATAGTCAGTCTCTGCTTAATAATTATAAGTTACTTAACCCAAAATGCTTTGTTTAAATTGAAAAGAATAATAAATTAAAAAAATTACTTATTAAAAATTAAAGTCTTATCCTAGAATTTTAGTGTTTTTATTACTTGCCCATATAAAATTAGCAAACAATTCAAGAAAATTATAATTTTTTAACAGCAAGTGACTTGTGAGAACAAAAATAATAATAAATAGTGTTTAAGTTATCCAAAATCAAAATATTTTTCTAAAATTGTTTACTTTTAATGATGGTTAGTTAGAAATCAATTCTTAAAACCTAATAAATGAATAAAGGATACTAAATTAATCTTTTTATCTAAAAAAATTGATTAAAATACTTATAATTTTATTAAAAAGAATCTAATTTTTGCTTTTCCGATTATATTTATTAAGAAAATAAAACAAATTGTTTAAAACAAAAAAATGCAAAAATTACATGAATAAAACCTTTTTTTCCCTTTTGTACAGAAATTTTTGGTTAAAATCAAATTATTCTTTATTTTTCGTCTTATTAAAAATATTTATATACCTTTTTATCTAGACGAGTTACTACAACTGACCACAACTAACCACAATAGGCAAATAATCCACTAAAATTATTATTTTATATTCAAATCTATTTCGTGGGAACAAAAAACAATAAGAGATAGATTTAGGTTAGCCCAAATCAATTATTTTTTAAAAAGTTTCACTTTAGAAGAGAGTTAGTTTCAAATATCCTTCATAATACAAAAATTATTAAGCAATTTTAAAATCTTATAAATTAATTAGATATACTTTTTAAATTTACCGTAGTATCTCTAACAAATTACGAAATAAGATCAGAAAGGAAAAATTAACTTTTTTAATAAATTTTAAGTTTTCTTGACCTAAATGAAAAATGTTAGAATTTTTTTCTAAAATAGTAATTGGAAAGGGGGCATGAGAAGTTAAAGATATATTCAGAATAGTCAGTCTCTGCTTAATAATTATAAGTTACTTAACCCAAAATGCTTTGTTTAAATTGAAAAAATAATAAATTAAAAAAAAATTACTTATTTAAAAAATTAAAGTCTTATCCTAGAATTTTTAGTGTTTTTATTACTTGTCCATATAAAAATTAGCAAACAATTCTAAGAAAATTATAATTTTTTAACAGCAAGTGACTTGTGAGAACAAAAATAATATAAATAGTGTTTAAGTTATCCAAAATCAAAATATTTTTCTAAAATTGTTTACTTTAATGATGGTTAGTTAGAAATCAATTCTAAAAACCTAACAAATGAATAAAGAATACTAAATTAATCTTTTTATCTAAAAAAATTGATTAAAATACTTATAATTTTATTAAAAAATCTAATTTTTGCTTTCTCCGATTATATTTATTAAGAAAATAAAACAAATTGTTTAAAAAAAAAAAATTGCAAAAATTACAGAATAAAACCTGTTTTTTCCCTTTTGTACAGAAATTTTTGGTTAAAATCAAATTATTCTTTATTTTTCGTCTTATTAAAAAATATTTATATACCTTTTTATCTAGACAAGTTACTACAACTGACCACAACTAACCACAATAGGCAAATAATCCACTAAAATTATTATTTTATATTCAAACCTATTTCGTGGGAACAAAAAAACAATAAGAGATAGACTTTAGGTTAGGCCAAATCAATTATTTTTTAAAAAAGTTTCACTTTAGAAGAGAGTTAGTTTTAAATATCCTTCATAATACAAAAATTATTAAACAATTCTTAAAATCTTATAAATTAATTAGTATACTTCTTAAAATTTACCTGTAGTATCTCTAACAAATTACGAAATAAGATCAGAAAGGCAAAATTAACTTTTTTTAAATAAATTTTTAAGTTTTCTTGACCTAAATGAAAAATGTTAGAATTTTTTTCTAAAATAGTAATTGGAAAGGGTGCATGAGAAGTTAAAAGATATATTCAAGGAAATAGTCAGTTTCTGCTTAATAATTATAAGTTACTTAACCCAAAATGCTTTGTTTAAATTGAAAAGAATAATAAATTTAAAAAAAATTACTTATTTAAAAATTAAAGTCTTATCCTAGAATTTTTAGTGTTTTTAATTACTTGTCCATATAAAAATTAGCAAACAATTAAGAAAATTATAATTTTTTAACAGCAAGTGACTTGTAGAACAAAAATAATAATAATATAGTGTTTAAGTTATCCAAAATCAAAATATTTTTCTAAAATTGTTTACTTTTAATGATGGTTTAGTTAGAAATCAATTCTAAAAACCTAATAAATGAGTAAAGGATACTAAACTAATCTTTTTATCTAAAAAAATTTTATTAAAAAGAATCTAATTTTTGCTTTTCCGATTATATTTATTAAGAAAATAAAACAAATTGTTTAAAACAAAAAAAATGAAAAAAAAACCTTTTTTTTTCCTTTTTTGTAAAAATTTTTGGTTTAAAAATCAAATTATTCTTTATTTTCGTCTTTTAAAAATATTTATACCTTTTTTTATCGAAAAGTTACCAACTGCCCAAAACAACCACAAAGGCAAATAATACTAAAATTTTTTTTATATTCAAATCTATTTCTAACAAAAAAAAAAAGAGATAGACTTTAGGTTACCCCAAAACAATTATTTTTAAAAAAGTTTCACTTTAAAAGAGTTATTTAAATATCCTTCATAAAAAAAATTATTAAACAATTCTTAAAATCTTATAAAAATTTGGGGTATTTTTAAAATTTAGAACCCAAAAATTAAAAAAATAAGATCAAAAGGCAAAAATTAATTTTTTTTTTAAAAAATTTTTTAATTTTTTTTTACCTAAAGAAAAATTTTAAATTTTTTTAAAAAATAGAATTAAAAAAGGGGGCAGAGAATTAAAAGATATATTAAAGGGAAATATGTCTTTTAATAATTTTGTTACTTAACCCAAAATCTTTTTTAAATTGAAAAAAATAAAAAAAAAAAAAAAATTTTTTTAAAAAAAATTAAAGTCTTATCCTAAATTTTTTTATTTTTTTATTATTTTTCCCTATAAAAATTAAAAAATTTTTAAGAAAATTAAATTTTTAACAGAAGTGACTTTAAACAAAAAATAAAATATTTTAAGTTACCCAAAAAAAAAAAATTTTTTTTAAAAAATTGTTTATTTTTAATGATGTTAGTTAGAATCAATTCTAAAAACTTAATAAATGAATAAAGGATACTAAATTAATCTTTTTATCTAAAAAATTGATTAAAATACTTAAAATTTTATTAAAAAGGAATCTAATTTTTTGCTTTTCCGATAATATTTATTAAGAAAATAAAACAAATTGTTTAAAACAAAAAAAAATTGCAAAAATTAATGAATAAAACCTTTTTTCCCCCTTTTTTGTACAGAAATTTTTGTTAAAATAAATTATTCTTTATTTTTCGTCTTATTAAAAATATTTATATACTTTTTTATCTAGACAAGTTACTACAACTGAACAAAAACCAAATAGGCAAAATCCACTAAAATTTATTTTATATCAAATCTATTTCGTAAAAAAAACAAAAGAGATAGACTTTGGTTAGCCCAAATCAATTATTTTTTAAAAAGTTTCATTTAGAAAAAAGGTTATTTTAAATATCTTATAATAAAAATTTTAAACAATTTTAAAATCTTATAAATTAATTAGGTATACTTTTAAAATTTACCGTAGTTTTCTAACAAATTAAAAATAAGATCAGAAAGGCAAAATTAATTTTTTTTAATTTTTAAGTTTTCTTACCTAAAATGAAAATGTTAGAATTTTTTTCAAAAATAGAAATTGGAAAGGGGTAAAGTAAAAGATAAAATTTAAAGGGAAATAGTAGTCTCTGCTTAATAATTTTAACTTAACCCAAAATGCTTTTTAAATTGAAAAAATAATAAATTAAAAAAATTACTTTTAAAAAATTAAAGTCTTATCCAGAATTTTTAGTGTTTTTATTATTGCCAATAAAAATTAGAAACAATTAAAGAAAATTATAATTTTTTAACAGCAAGTGACTTGTAGAACAAAAATAATAATAAATAGTGTTTAATTTACCAAAATCAAAATATTTTTCAAAATTGTTTACTTTTAATGATGGTTATTAGAAATCAATTCTAAAAACCTAATAAATGAATAAAGGATACTAAATTAATCTTTATCAAAAAAAATTGATTAAAATACTTATAATTTTATTAAAAAGAATCTAATTTTTTGCTTTTCCGATTATGTTTATTAAGAAAATAAATAAATTGTTTAAAACAAAAAAAAAATTGCAAAAATTACATGAATAAAACCTTTTTTTTCCCCTTTTGTACAGAAATTTTTGGTTAAAATCAAATTATTTTTATTTTTCGTCTTATTAAAATATTTATATACCTTTTTATCTAGACAAGTTACTACAACTGCCACAACTAACCACAATAGGCAAATAATCCACAAAAATTATTTTATATTCAAATCTATTTCGGAAAAAAAACAATAAGAGATAGACTTTAGGTTAGCCCAAATCAATTATTTTTTAAAAAAGTTTCACTTTAGAAGAAGATTTTTAAATTTTTTC
>JAHBCN010025922.1:0-10891 GCA_019359885.1 Listronotus oregonensis | reverse complement strand
AAGCCCTGAGGGTCGGTTTATGTTCCATCGAGTTTAACATCGATATTTGTTTGATGTCGCATCCCTAGTATTAGGGATGCGCAAAACATCGATTTTTTCTAACACGATGGTACGATGCGATTTCTTTTGGGTCTATTGCAATTAACAATAAAGCACCAAATTACTAAAGGAACGTATTCATTTAAAATAAAAAAGAATAATACATGTTTTTATAAAAAAAAAAAACTTTTGAAAAAAAATAATTAAAAACTGAAAACATTATTTTATAAAAAAAAAAAAAAATGTAAAAAGGAAAAATTTGGGACCAAAATCACTTTTTTTAATTTTTAATATCTATTTTTTTAAAAAATATGTATATAACCTTTTTATAGACATACTAAAAGGCATGTTTTTTGGTTATTACATTTTTTCGTTTTTTTTTATTTTTTAAGTTTTTGAGTTTTTATTTTAAATTTTAAACTTTAAATATCTCAAAACTGAAAGAGCAAAAAAAAATTTGTAAAAAAAACTGACAAAGTTTTATTAGAACATAATTTTGATTATGTTTTGTTTTTTTCCAAAAATGAATTTTTTTCAAAAAAAAAACGTTTTTTGTTTTTTTTTAAGATTAAAAACAATGAAATTTTGAACCCCTAAACTGAGGCAGCAGTACAACTTTGAATTGACTATTGTCAATTTAAAAAAAAATTTTCATGGGTTCTCTTAGGGCGTTTTTTGGGTGGCCCCCCGGACTTTTGTCGAGCCTAAAAAAGCCAAGCGGGGCTAAGTCAAAAAAGCACGTTTTATATGCACCCAAGCCCGTTTCCCAAGCGACCCATGCAGAAACCGGGACCGGGATCCACGCGCCGTGGGATGCCGGAAAAAAATGTGTGAACCCCCATCGGCTGCGTCATGGGGGTCCAGAAAAATGGGCTAAAAAGGAGCACGGTTTTTTGGGATGCAAAGGGAATTTTATTCGTGGTTTACCCCAAACAGTAAATAATAAACTCTAATTATTATTAGGTTCTTTGTAGGGATGTAAAATTTAGTAAAAAAAATTTTGGGTTTAGGGAAAGGAAAAAAATAATTTTCATGACAACGTATCCTTTTTACACGTCAAAAAAAAAAATCGGGAAAAAAGTAAAAATAGTTGAAAACATCCAACCTCCATTTACTTGACGATTTTTTTTTTAAATAATTTATATGGAAAAGATTTTCATCAAACAAAGAGGTAATAGTTGGGGGGGAGCATTTTTTCGGCAGCCCCCGAATTCTCACTTGAAATTAACCAAAATGAAAAACAACGGGGAAACATTCAACAACCTGAATTTTACGATTTTTAAATTTGGAAATGTTTCTTGCAATATGTCGATTTTTATTCAAAATTTTAAAAATGGGTTTTTTTTAAAAATTTAAATTTAAAAAAGTATATGACAGCGTCAAACGTAATAGCCTTATTATTACAGTGTTTAACAATATTTTGTCTTTTTTCCCGTAATAATCCGATTGATGAAAAATTGATTTTTTTTTTTCATCATTTGCTAATCATTCGAAAAAAAAAAAAAAAAAAAAAAAAAAAAAATATATATATATATATATAATATATATATATATATATATATATATATATATATATATATATATATATATTAATAATTTCTTTTTTTTGATCAAAAATAATCAACTATTTTTTTATTATTAATGGGGGGGCATTTTATTCAAGTAGTTTAATTGTAAGGGTAAAATAAAGAAGCGTTTTGTAGGGGTTTTTATTTCATTATGGAAAAAAGGTGACACCAGTCAAACAATTTCTCCTATGATGTCCATTTTACTTTAAATATCATGGTGTTTATCAGTTTAGCCACAAAGTGATTATCATGGTTACCACATACTGAGACAGTTTACACCTGGGAAAAAAAAACGGATCGCCACTTTATTTTACTCAAAGGCATCTAACATACCCGAGCTCTACTTACTTCTTCTGGACTCAAATGACGTCTACATTTTAGGTGAAAAATTTTTTATTTAAAATGGCGATCTTATTCAATTAACACTTTTTTTTCATTGGTTTTTAAATTTTTTTTTAAATTTTTTATTTTTAGTTTCTTCCTATGGCATTTTATTTTTTTTTAAAAACCTTGTTTTTGTCAGTTTGCCCCAAAGGTTACCATGTTACTTTCATATGAAAAAGAACATGTCATAGGAAGAAACCCTTTAAATTTGAAATTTTGGGGTTAGAGACAAATTTTAAAAAAAATCTGTAGATAAACCACTCCTTACAAAAACTGAAGTTTGACTGGGGTACCCTTTTTTAAATGAAAATACTTTTTTTTTAAACCTGTACAATTAAACTCGTTGTAATAAATTGCTTCCCCCTAAAAAATATAAAAATAGGGTTTAAAAAATACCTTGATTTAAAAAAAATTTGGTTTGCTAGTTTTTCCAAATTATTTAACTTTAAAATCACTTTTAAAAAAAGATATCCTGTTATATATATATATATATATATATATATATATATATATATATATATATATATATATATATATATATATATATATATATATATATATATATATATATATATATATAATAATTTTTTGGGGTATGGGTTTTTTGTTATTTGTTATTTGTTATTTAAGGAAACACATTATTTTTGACGTTTCGCCCATTATATTGGGGCCAAAAAAAATTTATTTTTGGTTTTCAACCTCGAAGAAACATCTTTGGAATCGGACTATTTAAATTGTATTGAAATAAATGTTTTTTTTAAAAAACCCAAATAAAAAATAAAAAATTTTTTTAAAAAAAAATAAAAAAATAAAAAAAAATTTTAAAATTTAAAAAAAAAATTTTTTTATATATATATATATATATATATATATATATATATATATATATATATATATATATATATATATATATATATATATATATATATATTAATTTTAAATTTCTTTTACTAGTAGTACCTTTGGGGGGCCCCCCCAAAAATTTCGCAGGTCCCTATGCCCATCAATTTTGACAACCGACCCGATATAAGACTTTTGCTTTCAACTAGTTGAGAGGTAACTGGGCTTCCTTCAAATGCATTCTACAAAAATAATTTGCTGGTATTAAAAAGGGAATACGAGTTACACGCCGATGTTTCGCTTTAACCTGTAAGAGACATCTTTTTTTGGGATATGTATTTTTTATCATGTAAATATTTATAATTACTTTTGAAAAAATACATTTAAGAAGCTGTCTACGATTAAAAAATATTTCTTTTCCAACAAAAATACAAATTCCAATGACCAGAACCAAAAAAAATTTTTTTTTTTTTTTCCTAAAACCCCAATAATGTTATTAAATAATCTTTGTTTCCACATTTTCAAAAACCAATGTATTTTATAGTTAATGTTTTCAGTATAAAATTTATGTAATATTTCCCCCAAAGTTCGGGATATATGAAGAATTTATTAACACGTAATCTAATTATTATTTTTTAAAACAAATTAATAACAGTATTTTAATGTCAGTCCCCAATACATTTTCGGGGAAAAATGGCACCAGCTTTCTGAAACAAAAAAAAACATTAAATATTATTAATTAAATTATTTTAAAATATTTTTTTTTTTCATTATCAGAAAACCATAAACTCAAAAGTTTTTTCCCAAAACAGTGGAACCCTTTAAAAAGGTCTTTTAGATAAAAGAAAAGGGAAAAAAAAAAAAGGGGAAAAAAACACGAAATACAACGGGGCCCATAGTACATATTTTTATTGGCTAAAAATAAAAACCCCTTTTAACATTTTTGCAAAAATTATTAAAAATTTTTTTTTTTATCCCCAAACCCAAAAAAAAAAAAAATCGATCATTGACCAAACTTTATAAAAAGAGCCATGAATTTTTCAAATTAAAATATTAAACGACGTGCCAAAATAACACTAAAAAAAACCGCGTAACGTAACAAAGTATTTTTTACAAACAGAAGAAAAAACCCAAAAAAAAAATAATGTTAAATTTTTACCTTTGGCGGTAAAATGGGTACAGGCAGGTTTCCACAATTTATTTAGGGGGAAACTACTAATCGTTTAAAAGTAAAAGCAGCTTTAAACCCCCGTTTTTTGAGTTACTATTTAAAACTTTTTTTAGTATTTAGATAAAAAAAAAAATATAGATTTTTTCCATTTTTTTTTCTCCAACCAATATTTTTTGTAGTTTATCTTTACCACTGTTTTTTTAGCATAAGAAAAAAAAAATTTTTAAATATTATTAATATTTAAAATTTTTATAAAATTAAAATATAAAATATATATATATATATAAAAGTATATATATATATTTTTATATATATATATATAATTTTTAAAAAATATATATATATATATATATAAAATATATATATATAAAATATATATATATATATATATATAAATTTAAAAAAAAAATTTTTTTCCCAAAGGATTTTAAAACCTTTTAACGCCCTTTTTTCCAAAAAGGGCCCCTTTTTGGTCCCCTTTTTTATGGTTGGTGTTGGGTTTTCCCCCTCAAAACGTTTTTTTTAAAAACCTTTTGGGGAGAAAAAAACTTAGCCGGGGAAGCAAAAAATTTTTTACAGACTTTTCAAGAGCACCCCTTTTTAGAAAAAAGCTTTTGGCATCCTAGCAAAGGGATGGGAGTTTTCAGAAAAACCCAAAAACAGCCCCAAAATTGGGGGTAAAGAAATAGCATGTTGCCCTTTGAAAAAATTCATCGACTGAACTATAGAAATTTTGATGTATTTTAACCCAATTTTAAAACCCTTTTTTTACCCGAAGAAACTATGATTGGCCCTTTTTGGGGAGAGCTATACAAAACTTTTTTTTTTGGGATAAGGCAATAACCCGTGGCTGAGAAACATTATTCGGGGGGAAGGGCTAACTGGTTATTAAAACCTACAAAACGCCTTTTTTTATTTGTCACATGCCAATATTGTTTATTTTCCTGGGCATAAAAAAAGCACTACTGTTTTTGTGTTCTTTTAATAAAATATTAAAATATAATATAAATAAGTATTCAGCTTTTATTTATTTTTTCATCTCCTCCCAATCCTCTCGTAGTTTTCTTTGGTCTCGATAATCCTTTATTTTGAACATCGTACCAAAATAAGTACTTTGGGGTACTTCTTCAATTAATTTTTCTTTCATAATTGCATGTGGGGAACTAAATAGAGTTGATGTACGGTTCTGTTTAAAATAACGTATGCATTTCTATAAACATGTTAAAACAACTTGTAGCTTTGAACGCTAAATGTGGCGTTTTTAAAAAACGAACCAATAAAAAAGGGTGCCCAATTTTTTTATGACGAATTATTTCTTTTTTTTAAATCATTGAATTAAATATTCTTTAAGTTCTGCGAAAAAAATAGAGGTGGCTATTAACTTTTTTTTTCTTAATTGAGGGGAGACACAAATATGGCTCTGTTCAGTCTTCGTTCGATGACCCTGTACAAGGTGCAAGTCAAGCAAGGAAGTTGTGGTCCTCATTTTTTTGCGTGACATATGAAGCACTTATTTCATAAATAACAATTTTTAAATTGTTTGATATTGTTTAAAACAAAACGCATCTACAAATCGCCGGATATGAATTTTTTGAAGAACATTTAAATAGTTTATTTTCACCTTAAATTATAGATTACTTTATAATTATTTTAAAACAGTTTTGAAAAAATTATTTTTTATGTCTATAAAAGGAATACCTAGGACATCAAATATTTTTATATTCCATACTTTTGGCAAACATGTTGAAACATCACTGTAAACCTTCCTATTTTTTGTACGCTATTTTAATGTTATTGTTGGTGAGTACCTATCTTTTTAAGTAATTTTTTAATTTTTAGTAAGTATGTTTAACAACAAAGGTAGTATCGATGGAAACAGCCCAGCTTCCAAGATTGCCACCAATCTGGACCTTCCAGTGCTGAATATACAAGAGTGTCAGTTAGGCAAAGGCAGAATAATAGACAACGACAAGGTAAGCAGTTTAATTAAAAACATAAAATAAAGTTTTTTTTACAAAATATCTGGATTTTAACTATTTTAAAGGTTCTGATGATCAAGAAGATCAAGGCCAAATCCAAGGCTTTGGCATGGGTTTAAATCTGGATGGTGGGTTAAATGGACACGGTGGAATGACAGTTCTAGGTGGAAATAGTCACGGGAGCTAAAATTTTAAAGATAAAAGATGTGGAAGTTAAAAGGGAAAAGACAACGTAGGTTAAGAAAACCATTAACTGTATAATATTCTGGTTCTCGTATTAGTCAGTGGATGGGAAGAAAAAGGGTTACCCCGGATTTTTTTGTACAGTTTCAATTTTATGAAAATTTGAATTAAGTTTCTTTTACCCTTTGGATTAAAGTTTATATATGCTTGGGGTGTGCTTTTTATTTTTAGGCGGTAAAAACCACCCCTTATTCTAAAAAGTTAAAAAATCATAGAAATAGACCTTATTTAAATTAAAATCACAGCTAAATATGTAGAATAAATCTATTTTTATGTCGTGAGTTATATCTTACATTATATTTGTAACGTTTCAACCCTTAAAAATCACCCTCAATAACGAAATTACAAAAAAAATGTTTTCATTTTAAAATTATTTAATAACACCTTTATTTTGGAAAAAGAAATATTTTAACAGTTAACGGTATAATAAATATTTAACTACCATAAATCAACCCTTAAATAACCACCCCTTATGAAATTTACAAAAAAAATGTTTTTGGCAAATTAAAACGATTTGATGATACATAATTATATTCCCGAAAATGAACTAAAAAATGGCAAAACCCGAATTTCTTTTTTCCTGCATCGATTTGCAGTAAAATTTGGAATGAGGTGCTTTCACCCTCTACTTTAAATTCTATTTCATGGTAATGTGCGCTGTTTGTTTTTTAAGGGTGAAAACTACCCCTAATTGTCAAAACCTATATAGAATAACATTTTAAAGCCTAAGGTTATAAGGTTTGTTCTCACAGAAAATCTATAACAAGTTTGTGACAGTTTTCAAACCGACGTGAATGCGCATGTCCATTTCTAATCGGTTTCAAACGAGTTGTGTGAACAGTTGACAGATAAAAAAAGTTATCAGCGGTTAACTTCAGGTTCGTTTTTGACATGAATTTTGTTTTGGTTTGAAATGGATAACCATATAAATTATTTTTTTGTTAAATTGAGAAACAATTATTTCAAAAAAAAAAGATTTTTCGGTCTGATCCTTTGCTCTACAAGATTTTCAGAGTCCGAGTCCGTTTCTGTAACGAAAAAGTCCGAATTATCCGAAAAATCATCAATTATTTTTTAATGTCTTGTCTTTTTATTACCAACAAATATAGATAGAAACAGCAAACTCAAAGAACAACAAACAAACACTACTAGCAGAGTTTTTTTAATAAACTCGCACTACTAGCAAAAATAAGGCAAAAAATATTCCTTGAGTTCTCGCATGCTTCTGACAATTTACTTGTAATGGATCCGCAAACCTCCTGACAATTTGAAAACCATCAGCAAAACCTGGAGAACACCTCCCAAGTTTTTTCAAACAATCCAAAAACTTTGTGTGAACGCGGACAGTTGATTGCGCAGAATCCTGACAGTTTCTGACTGTTTCTGCCTCCTGTGAGAACAAACCTATAGAGCCCTCGAGTTACTAGCATGGTAGCAACTTAAAAATAAAACAATTTCCCGAATCGGCATGCGCGGAAAGTTTTACCTTAGTTTTTAATTACATGTCGATTTTCTAATCAAACATCGAAAATATTTGACCTATAAAAATATTGGGCATTTTGCGAGACTTACATACGCAACATGGTAAATTCATTATGTTATGGAATTTATTAATAACCGGCTGATTTTTCACAGCTCCTAGATAAATAATAGTAAAATGTTATGGTTATACTGGCCCACAAAAATCAATAGTATTTTGCCCTGACCTTACCCCTAAATATATTTGAGCATGCTACATCAAAAACGCCCCTATTCATAAAATTTTCGAAGATAACAAGTTTTAGGGTACGCCAGAATGAATTCACTCGCGAAGTTTAGAGAAGTATTTTTTTATTTTAAAATTTAAAGCCGGATCGATGTCTATATACTTAACAAACCAAAATTTAAATTCTAGTATTTAATAATAAAAAAAGCTAGAGATTTAGGTAAATACCCTACAACATAGAGTTTATCTTGATATAAGGAATAAGGAAAATTTTGTGCAATTTTTGATGAATAAACAATATGACCTAACAAAGTCCTTTTTGATCAAATACCAATTCTATTTTTAATCTTCCTCTTTTTAATTTTTCTTTTTAACAGTTACTTTCTTTTTTCTCATAAAAGGTTTAAAAAAAATCAAATTAAAGTTCGGCGGTCAAACGTATGTTCTCTTTAAATCGTCTGGCCTAAACCGCATACTTGAAATAGTTAATAAAAAAATTATAGAAACTTAAACTTAATTGGTCCCTTTATTTAAATATCTTAAAAGGTTATTAAAAAAAACTAACAAAAAGTCAATTTTACCTTAATTTTTTTTTAATATGTATAAAGCAAAAAAGGATTATGTTTTTTTCGTTTATTGTTTAGTGTGACTTTGCCGCGCAAAAGAATTTTTTGTGTATGAATTTGGTATAAGAGTTAAAATAATGTCTACTAAGAAGTTTTCTAGTATAATTTGAAAATATTTTGAGATAATAAATGATGAATGCGCGAAGTGTAAAATTTGTGATGGAAAATATTCCCGTAAGAGTAAAGGCACAACTTCTTTAAAAATCATATACAGAGGAAACATTTTGAGTAGAGTTGCCGCGAGACGAGACCCGACGAGATAAAGCTTTGTCTCGTCTCGTCTCGTTTTGTCTAGGTTGTTTTGGTTTATTTCAATTAAATTAATTTCAATAATAGTGTATTATTGTTTGGATAATTTAATAAAAATTAGTTCGAAAGTTTAAGAAAAATGCTTGGACCCGTCGATTTGTATTTTTAGGTACTTTTTTAATTTTTTAAACTAATTTTTATGTCTGCACAGTCAGAAGGTGGTGATAAAAAGACCTATTTTATCATTACATTATTAATTCCAATGTTTCATTCTAGAAATTTTTCATTCTCATTTTTTTTACCACTTTTTAACTTTTTCATAATAATTAAGTATACCCAAATATCCTAAATGGCAATATTCTTATACCTACGTAAATTTCGAGTATACAATATGAAGTAGTTATAGGAATTTCTAAGAATGAATAAAATAATCCAAAACTGTTAAAATATGAGAGGTATAGGTATTCTATTTTAAATTAAAAAAAATACTTTTGTAGCCGTAATACTTTATGGACGTGCCTGTCTTATTCAAAATATCGTTAAAATTTAACATACTATTTAACTATATACCTAATACTTACATAAGCACATTATCTACAAATCTTATATTCAAGGCATTAAATTAGGTTTACTCCTCGCCATCGTTTACCACCCTGTAACTATATACCTACAAACTAATTGCAAAATCTGCTGCAAACTTAGCTTTAATTACAACTTTTTAAAACATAATAGCGGCAAAATCCTCAACTAATACAAAAACATTCAAAAAAAACTTTTGCATAGGCACCCCAAAAGAAAAACATTTAAAAGAAACCGTAGAAGCAAAATACGTAAAAAAATACGGGCTGTCCCATTTATGATGTATCTCTTTTTTGGAATACCCTGTATAAATGTTTTTATTTTTTTATAAACGCCTTGTAAAATAAAAGTTGACGTATTCCTTTTTTTAAATTGTGTAGATTTCTCAAAAATTTGTGATTTCAGACTTTACGGACACCCATAATATGCAACTAAAAAAAAAAATAAAAACCCAATAATTTGTTTTTTATTTAAAATTAAAATAATATAGAACATATAAGTGACATAAAAATGTCCACAAAATAGAAAAAAAAACTAAAAGATAATGGAACAAAAAGTCATAAACTCTATTACAAAAACAGGTGAAATGCAAAATTTTTTCGTAATTATACAGGATGTTTAAAGCAATAGTTTTAAAATCTTTAACAGCAGATAGATCTTGCAAAAAATCTCTATAAAAAATAGGTCCGGATAATCGTTTTGAAATTGGAAATACGCAGGGTCCAAAATTAAAAGAAGCTTTAATTGACATAATTTTTTAAAACAATTATTTTAATAATAAAACTTTTTCATTATTTGAGTTTTTTTCGAGAGACAAAGTAAAACCCTACTCTTCAAAAAGGGTACAAAAAGATTCGGTTTTAATTTTTTTTCTTGAAAGCAAAGGGGAAATTTAAAAAAAAAAACAAAGGACAAAAAATTATTTGTTGTTTTATGGGGTTCCCGAGTTTTTAAAAATTACCGATAATTTTTCACGATAGTGTGTTTTCTCATAATATCACGAGTCCGAAGGACCAAGGGGAAATTTTTAAAGAAAACACCTGAAATTAAAAATTTCTGGTTATATTTTAAAGCCCCGAGCGGTATTTAGGGAGAATATTTCACGAATTAAAAACGTAGATAAAGTTAATTACAGCGGTATTTTTGAGAATATTTCAAGAATTAAAAACGTAGATAAAGTTAATTAATAAAATTAAATATTAATTTAAAAAAACCGTCATTATTATTTAAAAATTTCGTATTGTCAATTTGGCAGCAAGTGAAAAAACCAAAGTTGTGAAACGTGGAATTTCCGCTGTAATTTTTCCATAATACCACTTCTCTTATGGGAAAATATGTAGGGAAATTGGTATAAAATCACACTTTTTTTAAAAACCAAATATATTTTTTAAAATTGCTATTACAAAGCGATAAACACTACATATTCTACTAATCTTTCAGCTAACGAAAAAACAAGAAAAACTGAACTAAACAACAAAACATTCAGAGCAAATTTTTGTACTACAAAA
>JAHBCN010025921.1:0-10890 GCA_019359885.1 Listronotus oregonensis | reverse complement strand
CCTTAGTAAGTCTTTCTATAACTGACGTATTTTACATAAATTTGTACTTTTTATTTTGAATTTAGAAAATATATATTAAAACAATTGACTTCTAAATCTAAAAGATTAGAGGTGTAAAAACAAAATTCCTTTTTCTTTGACATGTGCCACACAATATCTTTTAACATTGATGTCCAGTTCGGATAATATAACCCGTTTTATATTTTTAATTACATTACTAAAATTTGTTACTGATTGTATATTCATATAGTTTTTTTTATGATACTCTTAATTATTGTAATAGGTTAAACGCGCAATAATATGACGTCAATCTCAAGCCCATTTTTCTGACATATAATGTCAAACACTTATTTATTTATAAACTTGTCGTTTTGGTGCTGTTGCTGTTGTTGACGCAGCTGTAGCCGCCGCTGTTTCTAAATTGTTCAGTTTTTAAACTTGATGTTGGTGTTTCCGGCCATAAATTTAACGTTTGACTGTCAGTGGTAATAATATTACTTGTCACTGAGCCCTTTTTACTTTTGTAGATGTTTAAGTACTTTTTGGTTAATGTTTATTAAAAATTATTTAAAACAAAAAAATTAACCAAAATTATTATTTTCACATTACTACGAGTTAACAGTATATGACAATGACGTGACTAAAAAAAAATCCTATTGGTGCATCACGAATCTCCGTGAACGACCGATAACAGAACTTGGTTTAGTCGAACGACTATGGGAACGTCAACTGAACACTAAGGGAATAGTGGCGGCGGTATTTATTAATAATTACATTAAACGCCATAAGTTTAACTTTTTTGAACTGGAACTTTACAGGCAGTGGGATCGGTAAGGTCAAAGTTATAAATTCAGGCCATGACTTAAGAAGTTTCTTTAACTGTTTTTTTTTTACCAGGATCTTTAAATGAATGTATATTTTCTTATCTTTCAAAAATTTAAAACTTTGGTTTTTATAATATTTCTCCTAAGCTTCCTAAAATTCGTATGTAATATGTTTAGTCTATTCGAGAAGTTGATTTCCCGCGAAAATTAGTGACAAGTCTCCTAAAAATATAGTTGATGTTTTAAACGATCCGGAATGGCATCTAGAAAAAGACGTATTGTGGATTTTTCCTGAAAAAAAAATACAATTGTTATGACCAAAACCTGTAAATAAAATAGCCATACGGATTTTTGGCAAAATATCAAAAAGTATGAGTGATAGCTTAAATATTATAAAAGTTCTCTGTAGTGGGTGTAGTTTTTAAATATTTTTTTCGCAATTAAATATTTAAATAAAAAAAATTTGGTATCATCTACACACATCAAAGGATGTGATCCCGCGAAAATAAAAGTTGTGTTATCACTTTTTAAAAAGTAATTTAATTGTTAATTAACAGTTTTTTTACGGGTCCCTGTTGTCTTAAATGGCGGTATTAAAGTTTAAATAATGAACCTATATTTTTTTTCTTTCTTGGAGCTCTTTTTATAAACATACTTAACAAGATGACATTATGAAAGTTAAAAAAAAAATTATTACGTATTAACTTTTAAAATAAAAAAAAAATAAAAAGTGTCTCTTAAATAATTTTTTTTTTTTAAGCTTTTAGTGATTTCATCTTCATGTTAGGCATTTTATAAATACGTTTTTAATTTTTTCCTAACGTTTGTTTATGAATTGTTCATAAACAAATAAATTAATTAAATATTTTTTTTTCCATAGTTTTAGCTAAAGAAAATAATGATTTAGAAAAAATAAAACGATATTTTCCTTATTTACACTTTAAAGATTTGCTATTTTTTAAAGTTTTTTGTTAATAACAATTTTATTATTTTTGACAGGAAAAATCCAAAATACGTCCTTTTCTAGATGCCATTCCGGACCGTTTAAACCATCAGCCATATTTTTAGGAGACTTGTAACTAAATTTTGCAGGAAATCAACTTCTTGACTAGACTATGTTGAAATGGCAAGAAGCATAAATTATACTAATAAAATAGGTAGTTCGATGAAATGCTGGGCTAATGCTGATCTGCGTACTCCATAAAAATAATAGTTTATATTAAAGATGCTGTGTAATTTTTTAAAAAATTATGCTGTTTTTATCAATTTAAAGATCTTGAATATGTTAAAAAACAAGTTATTAAGACTTTAAGGTTTTGCCTAATAAAAAAAATCCCTTTTAGCTATAAGGTATTGCTTGCATTTACCAAACGAAGCCCAATATAATCACGAGATTAAACGAACTTACCTGAAATAAAGTTTAATCTTGATTATATATATGTAGGTCTCGTCGAAGTTAGTAAAGTCCCCACCGACCTATACTCTCATCTTATCATTGCAACTTAACTTTAAAAGGACGTAAATTCCGGGATCGATAGACTAGGGAGCAAAGAAATAGGGTGGCAAATATTGAACTTTATAAATGGTGATCGTTGGCACATACCTGGGAATACTACAATAAACTTCTTTACTTTAACGAGTCCTTCGTATTATCAAATTTTATTTACACCATAGATAAATTTGTTAAATTTTGTAAACAATAAAATACTTAAAAAAATAAATCTATATCCACATCGAATCATTGTTTCTGTTTTTTAGAGACTAATTTTTTTTTCATGTATTAAGTTTTTATAGATGGGTTAATGAAAAAAATAAAACTTTATAAAAAATAATCACCTAAAAATATTTTAAATTTCGTATTGTGATACATTTGAAGCCACATAAACTAAACTAAAAAAAAAAGTTATTTGCTTATTTTTACGGGCAGAAAAAGGCAGTTCAAAGACATCCATTTAATTTTATAAGTTATGAAAATAAAATTAAATTATTTTATCTACAACCGTGCGGTATCTAAGGTTACAAACACTATTTTAAGTGTGGTAAGTGTCACTAGTGTGGTAACTGTTACTTTACCGCACTAGTGCGGTAAGATCATTTGTACTAAGGACTTTTTAAAAATCGTTAAATCGTTAAACGTAATAGTCGAGTTGCTCACATTTCCTATATTTACGACTGCCGATTGAAATGGCTTTCTTTTGCGGTGGTGTCATTTTGACAATGGCTCACACCGATTGAGGTAACTGGTAGTTTAATCAATTTCTAGTGTAAAATTTGGATAAACGTCAAAGAAAAATTATTATCCCAAAAAACCTGATGGTTGTAGATAAAATACTATACATAACTCGAGTGGTAAACGGTTTTAGCGCACTTAAGTGAATGCAAAACTCGCCTTTGGCTTGTTTGCAAACTTCACTTTGCGTGCGCTAAAAATCTACTTACAAACTTGTTATGTAATATACTATTGTCAAATATATTTATAGGCAGTCTCCTTTTTTCTATTTACCGAAATTCTGGTTGTAAATTGTACTTTTGAAAACTATTTCCAAATTTTTTAATCAGTTTTAATACGGCGTGGTCATTTTACGCTAGGGAAAATATTAATAATTCAGGGTCTGTTATGTTTAGTTTAAAAAACGCTTAATAAAACCCGTATAATAAATAAATACCATTATATGCACTTAAACCTGAATTTCTTAGTCTGTTCTTTATGTTAAAGTTTATACCGATATGACCGTAAAAGCAATTTGTAATTTGTCTACTTTACCTGTTTTGTAGTTCAGTTTAGTTTTTTATTCTATTGTACCAGCAGAGTAATGTAATTGTTATATTTTTTGGACAGAGTTTAAATTGCCTAGAAAATTAAAGAGGTTTAAAATATTACAAAGAAATAAAATCTTGTAATCTTGGATATTAAGCCAATAATCTTTTTATTATTGCTGCCACATTTTTGTCTTTAAATATTGATTAAATGGCCATTACTATAGTTCAAAAAATTAATCCGTGAAATTTGTTCATTTTTTGTACGTAAAGTGTAATTGCTAATTAATACATAACGAATAGAATAACTGTACACAATTTTTTAATTACAAAAAATTTACAACTCACTACTCCACAAAATATAGTGTGATACGCCAATAAGGCATATCAGCAACTCAAGTCAATATTTACAAATATACAGTTTCTAAAGAGCATATATAATTTTATCTTGACAAATTTTTAATAAACAATTTTACTTTGAAAATATCAAAAGAAAGGTAAAAGATCAAAATTACCTTTTAAATAGGCACTGATAGACTAAAAATCAATTGGTCAAGGTTTTACTATCTACTAACAATACCAGATGTTTACATTTTTATCAATGACTTAATTTTACAAATTGTAAGAAAAAAAAGTTACAAACTTTGCCCTTGATATTGACGAAAAAATTTACTTAAATTTGGCAAAGAAAATTATTTATATTTCACTTTATTGAAAAGTTTAAATATTACCTTGACTATGCAGCTTTTTTCCTAATATACCATTTACTAATCCCTTTTATAAATTACGCTCCAGCCAAATCCTGCCCTACTACAGTTCTTTACCTCACATTCATCACACACTTTATTTCTGGTTACCTTTGAACCTCACGTAGAATGTATCATGTCATAATTAACAGAAAGAAATATTAGAATTTGCCTAACTTGCTGAGAAAAATGTATACTTTTGTACAAAAACTTATGATATGAACTTGTTTGGGAGAGATGTACTAGTCAAATTTCTTGGTCTAGAACACAAAGAGACGAATATATTTATTACCATATGAAAACTACTAATTTTCTTTCAAATACTTAGGAGAACATTTTAGCAATTGGCCCAAAAGAATTACGTGGTTATATCAACAAAGAAAACTTTTCCAGTGGCGGGTATTATTTCAAGCGCAAAGACAGTTGTACTGACCGGTCCTCGTCTCCCGACGCTCGCCATCCGACTCCTTTTTCTTTCTTTTATTTTAGGCGCTTGTTTACTTGCGCGCAAAGCCCACTTCTAATTGGATGCGATATGTCAACATGAGTTCATGAAGGCATACCGACGCAACGGGTTTCTTTGTTTCCTTTTTTGTTGCGCGGTGAGCTTTGAATTTATAAATTAGTAGAGCGGTGTTGTTAATGTTATTTAAAAATTTAACTAACCAAAATTAGATTTTTATTATTTTATAAAATAAGAAAGCATTGTGAGCGTACTTATGGCTATGGAAAAATAGCCTTTATGTTGCTAGATGTGTTTCTGCAACGCGAGAGATAGACCTTGTTATTAAATGTAATTTTGATATCCATAAGATAGATTTCCATATTTGTAGTAATAGTTTTAAAAAACCTTTATTTATTTTTCCTTATTTTATCTAGCAAAAAAAAACATAAATAATTTTATGAGCTATCTTTTTTACTAATGCAATTTTGTAGTAATGTTTTTTCAATAACCTGTGCGGTAAGTTAAACAAAATTATTTTTGGGGCTAAATTTTTATTTCAAATTAAATTATAACATTTAGTAAAAGTATAGGCAAAATGGCACATGTTAAATTAACAGTATACTATGAACTTGTGTGCAAAAAGTAATTTACCTAGCTTATAAAGCAAAGCTTAGTTAAAATCCAATACAAATATGACTTTAAAAAGCTTATCTTGGATGTGCAGTATAATTGGACAGCAAAATTATGTAGTTTAAAAGTGGTAAGTATAAATTAAACACAAGGGTGGGTGTGGTAAATTTAACACAATTGTTTGTCAAATATAACAAAACAGACTGTTAAAACTAATTTTATTTGGTCGTTAGATCGTGCCGTGAATTTTTACTATGACTTACCAAAACTGTAAACTTAAACAATACTAGAGGAAATTTTAATTGTGGTAATAATTTATTGCAATGTTTTTTTCTTCAGTAGGAGTACACAAAAAATTATTTTTATTGTTGGTGACAATATATTTATTCTCTTTTTTGAAACAATTCTAAATTTGTTTTTTAATACAGTTTTTTATGAATTTGACACTTGTTTTCTCCAAAATTTGCGAACAGCTGAAGATGGCCGGCCAATGCGCTTTTTGCGACCTGCTAAGATACCTCGTTATGTTGCCAAACTCCCCTCTTAGTCCAGGAAACGAACTATTTTGTCTCGCAGTCTAAACTAAACACAGAAAAGTGGTAAATTTAATAAAATTTTTGGAGGATTTAAAAAAAACCGATTGTTAAATTTAACATAGCAGTTTGGTTAAATTAATTTGATCGTTTGATAAAGCCGTGAATTTTTATGACTTAACAGAACTGTAAACTTTTACAATATGGGAGGCAATTTTAATAGTGGTTTTGACTTAATGAAATGATTTGCTAGAGGCGAAAAAAATAAAGAGGCAAGTAAATGATAAAGAAAAAAAAATAACACTGTCAAGTTAAAACTTTGGACATTTGGAATCAACCATTCCCAAGGCCGCTGGCAGGGGGGTCAAAGGGTGTCCGTCGACGCCCCTGGTTTTTTAAAAATTACTTAAAATAAAAGAATTTTCGTTTAAATCCCTTAATTTTACAATATCGCCTATTAATTTAAATAAGTATTAATTACTATTTAGAAATAAAAGTTGTGGTATATTTTTGTGGTATATTTATTTGTGTTTCCAATTCAACCAATTCTAGACTAGTTAATTGACTTAAACTTTTTGACCCCCTCTACATTTTTTTCTGGCGGCGGCCCCGATCATTCCTTAGCTGTAGTAGGCTAATTTTTTGGGACGTCGGACTATAAACACTTTGTTTAAAACACACATTTCAACCATTTATTTTTAAGCAAATGTAAACCTTTAAAGCTGTGTTGTCATATTGGTAGAAAAACGTAGACAGAAAAATGAAAATTTCAAAAGTATTTAAGAAAGAACCTACGGCTTTGTCCGTTGATTTGTGACCGTACTTTTAAATTAATAAATTAAACAAGATATACTTTGTTATAAGTAACTTATACCAAAGTATCTATTTTTATTTTATATGTATGGTTTGATATTAAGCCCGTAAAATTTTTAAATGTTTAACCTTCGAACAAGCATGCGGGAAATTGTAGTCTTATTCTTTTTTCTGTCCCCCTTGTTTGCATGGCTGCCTCTAAAAGGTATATGCTTAAAGATATTCTAAGGCCAACCCAACATAGGCCCAATGATAGTTTCCCACCCCTACGGTTCTAGCCAGAGAAATAGAAGGAGGGAGAAAGCGCTTCGACCACTGCGCATCCAATTTTACGAGGACGGCATGTAAGCCGCCATGGTTGCTTCTACTTGTCAAATCAAAATTGACATTTGACATAACAAAGGTTTGTTTTCTTTGTTGTCCTCATGAAATAAAAAAGGGTTGTCGTATAAACAGGATTATTTCGTAAATTTTTTGTTTACTTTTTGGATTAGATTTGGCTTAGTATCTTTTTTTTTTATTTTATTCTAGTTAAGTGTTTCATTTATAATGCTTTAATTTAGTTTAATTAATTATGTCTTGTTGCGTGAGAGGGTGTTCCAATTCTAGGAGATATAGTACAGAAGAAGATATATTTTCGTTTGTAAGTACCCCATGTTAAATAATGAAAATATTTTATTGTGTATATTATAAAAACGTAGAAAAATTAAAGCTAAAATAGTTTAATTGTAATTTTTTCAGATAACATACATTATAATAGTTTAGGTCTCTTGATTTTTGCATACTTGCAGGCGCAACAAAATTTACATGTAATATTTTAATTTTAGATTTCCAAAAGAGGAGTTTTGGTTAAAAAATGGTTGAGTGTACTGCAAATGAACAATTGGTCAGCTAGCAGATACATTTGTTTAAAACAGTTCCTGGATAGTGATCATATAGGACAAGGAAAGATTTTAAGACAAAATGTTATACTTACCTTTGCTTATTTTTGGATGGCAATTCCACACACAGTATTCAAGTACACCCAAGTACCCACCAATTATCAACAATTGCATGGCGAAACACCATACCAAAACTATTCAAGGGGAAATAATAAGGAATAAGTTATCCAAGTTGATTCCATTTAATGGTCAATAAAACCTATTAATAAAAATATATTGTTTTATTGTACGCCCAACAGTTTAGACCTTTTTGTTGTCAAACTAACCTACCGGATTAAGTGTAAGAATGCCACATTTCTATTTCTTATAGGGAGAGTGTGAACTTGCCCATGATTGTGTCCATGTAAATCTATTATTACAGTATCTTAGTATTGGCAATAGCCACATATTAATCATTCAAATTGTCTCTGCAGCAGCCTAAATTTTAACTAATTATGAAATAATTTGTTCAATTAAAATTGTGTTTTTGACCTATGGCACTTAAACATCGATAAAAATTATACAATACAATAACATTGGTTTAACAGAAAACAGAAATTTATTTTCGCAATTTTACAATAATTGTCAAAAAAAACCTATTTGCCCCAAAATTTAAAAAATTTGGGGAAATAAGCTACAAAGGCAAGGACTATGTCTGGTTGTATGCTGAAAACTAAAAAATAAGGGATATAGGTATGAAAAAGAGTCTTTTAAGAAAACACATGTGAATGGCAACTGACTTGAGCATTGTTTAAAAAGGTATAACCCTAAACAAAACGAGTGGCATAAGTTAAGAGGTTAGTATCATAGTGCATATAAAAATTAATATATAAGTAACATGTATTTTTTTTATTTAAATGTATAATAATTTCCTTTTATAATTTTCATAGTAAGGAAAAAACTCACACTTATAATCATCTGCTTAAGGTGATATAAGATTATAAATATTTTTAAACGACCATCTTATAAAATAAAGGTTGCAAAAAAAATATTTGACATAAAATACAGTGTGGTAATAAAACACTTCTCAACTGATTATTTATTTTATTTAATAAAATGCCATTTGTCCATATTGCATGTTCTCGCTGTAAAGTTCTGTAAGAAGCCTTTTATATTATCTGCATTTTTTTGCTACATTCTCCTATTGTTACTGTAGGTCTGGTTGTTATTTAGAATTAGTTTACACTTTTTCGACACACCAAATTCTAAAATACACCTTCGATAAGAGCACTTACATAAAAAAGTGTGAAATACTGTACACTACTTTTAAACAACAAAAAGAACTTTTTTTGACTTTTAAGAAATTCATTGGTAAACAATTTGGTATTTTGATTTTAGCATTTCCATTTACGAATTCTTAAAAAAAATTACTGCCAAGTCACCTGGATCTTCTTGCCCTTTTCATTAAATAACTGTAATATATATTATATGCATATTTATAACGTATTCTGTTTTCTTTATCCTTACTAAAAAAATAAAAACACATTTATATGTAGGATTTCAATATTCTGAGCTTTTTACCAAGAAAAAATTTTTACACCCACAAATATTTTGGAATTAATACAAATAATTCACCTGCATAGTATACTGTTTAGTAATGGTACATATTTTCATCTTAAAATTTTAATTTTATTCATAAAACGTAATATTATTTATCCAAAACCATTTTTACTATATTTTTGTTTACAAACAAGATTTTGACATGGACAAGCACAAATGATGACAAATGACAAGCGAAAGCAACCATGGCGGCGCCCTATATTAGACTTTTCGCGCAGATTGAAGCGCTTTCCCCCCTTCTCTATTTCTCTGGTTCTAGCCAATATTTTCCCTTTGCCCCCGCCAGGCTCTCTGATTTAAATAAACTTGTTATTTTTTATTACTTTTAGGCATCAATTTGAATATAGTGTATTATTTTTAACATTTCTGGCAGTTTAACAAAATTATTAAAAAGTTTATGGTAATTATTCAAAAAGCTGGTACCGACTTACCTTGATACATAGACCTTATAGAAGCCCCGGTGGACATGATGCTAAAAGAAGGGTTTGTAAAAAAAAACAAATTTTTACATTGCCTTTATATTTCTTAGAAACCTAAAAGACAGACCTTGTTATAAAGTGTGATAGTAAGATCCACAAGAGAAATGCCTATTTTAAAGCAATAATATTAAATAGACCCTTTTTAAAGTCTCTTTACTATGTCTTGCAAAAGAAAACATAATTTATTTTAGGCGGGATTTTGTTGCTAATGTTATTTTGTAGTTATGTGTTTTGGTCTACGTAAAACGTGGGGCAAAATTGTTATTTTAGATTAAATTATAATATAGTAATTTGTTATTGCATGGCAAGTAAGAAAACCACAAATTACAAATAAAATTAATACCGTTACTAAATTAAACACGATGTATTAAAAAAATGTTAGCAAAAAGTATATTAATATATAAAACAGAGCGTAATTAAAATCAAATAAAAATATGACTTTAAAAAACTACCTTGTTTCAGCCCTTTAAACTCACCCCCTTTACTAAAGTAAGGGTCGTAAACAGTTTTAATATAAAGGACCTTATAGCTCCCAACAAAATGGTTTTTTAAAGAACTTTTTATCACAAAAACTAAAGAAGTGCTGAAAAAAACAGCATTGGAGCATTCTAAAAGCGATTTGATGCTTTTTTGCAATAAAAACGCGGTTTTGTACTTTTTTTGCATTGTAAGATTGTAAGGAGTGAGTTTTTAAGGATTAAAAAAATTACAAAATTAAATTAATAATACCTTTGAGCAGTCACATTTTTTAATTACAAGTCCGTGACAATATGTTCATTTTTTAGGGTAAACATTTTTTTTATTAAATCATACTTGTAATAAGGGTTGATTTTCAAGGGTTGAAATAAATAAAATAATGTTTTAAGAATTATTATATACTTATTTTTTAATTTACATGAGCCTAATTTTATGTGACTTAAGGTTTTCATTGCTGTGTTTTCGGAAAAAGCGGACTAGTTCTATGAGCTCTCTTTAGTTCTGTATTTACCATTATAAAAAAAAAATAATACAGTAATAAAGTGCAACTTTAAAATTGGGCAGATCGTGGTATACACAATATGACAAAACAGCGCCGGCTCTTTATAATAAGCCTGGGAAAATTGTTTAGCTTAATTATTTTGCAATTTTGCACAATATTCCGACGCTTAGTAAAGTAACTTGGGTCTTCATAAAACGATATAAA
>JAHBCN010025920.1:0-11017 GCA_019359885.1 Listronotus oregonensis | reverse complement strand
AAAATACGTCATTGTCAGTGTTATTCAATAATTTTAGTAAGCAACCTGTCAAAACATTTTTTGTTAAACATTCTTAACGTTGTTAACTTAGCAATTGTTTTAACAAGGTTTAGAATGTTTAAAAAATGCGTTTTGACAGGTTGCCTACTAAAATTATTAAATAACACTGACAATGACATTTTTTAAACATTCTAAACCGTTGTTCACTTTTAATAATTGCTAGGTCCATTGCTAAATTTAACAACGCGATCATCACCCGGCTGTATATATTTTAATTTATTTTATTTATACATTTAATGTACCTAGAGTAGGTTTTTAGACAAAGTATGGTTTTAATGATATTTGTTTATTATTGGTTTTTATTATATCTCTTTCACAAGGTACAGGACATAATCCATATTTTATATTAGGAAATACCACAAAGTTTTTTTCTTTAGATATTGCAAAATAAACGTGTAAGCGCAATGGGTATTATTTTTTTTTTTTTCACTTTTAAGTGTACAACTAAATAAATTAATTTTATAAATAAAATAAAATTCCTGCAAAAATGTATCTGCTTTTCAAGAAAACTTCTCTGTGGCAAAGCTACAAGCTGCAAAAATAGTTTTCTTAATCGATTTCAGATTATGAAATATGATATTTCTTTGCTTAAAGAAGCGATATTTTCGTTTCGCCCTGCTTTTCCGTACATCGCAAAAGCTATTAGAAAAGTTTGGAAGAGCCAAAGTGCGAAATGATTATACCTTTTATGTGGGGTAAACTGGGTGGAAAGTTTCGCACCTTGAAGTTGGAAAAATATTTTTATTTGGTTAAATATATACGGAAGTATGAATTTATTAAAGTGCTTTTTTTGAAGGATTTGATAGCTTAAGTATTCCAGTGGGTTATAAATAGTTATACGGGAAACCTAACTTAAATCCACAAAAGTTTGTGGATTTAAGTATAAATAATGTGAAATAACAACTGCACAAACATTGACGTAAACACTTAGTTAAAAAGGTTTTGAGGAAAAGGATGTATAATTAGACGAACAATTTATAATAAATAGTAACTGACTAAAAAAGCTATTAAGAAACATTTTAAAATATTAGACATAAGTTTAACGAACAGCATTTTTTATCTTCATTTTATAAACGTTAAAACAACATTTTTTGTTTGTATAGGTTATATGAGGTTACAAATTTTTAGTAAAATTTAAATTTTATTTTGCTCTTCTTAAAAATATTATTTATTAAACATTAAACAAGTTAAAAAAATTTTAATAATTTTATTTTTGTATAATTATCAATTGACATTCTAGAAAAAGCTGGAACCAATCTTATTGTCACTGCTGGGTTTGTAAAACTGTTTTTAATGCCTCAAAACATGAATATACACTTGGATGCCAGAATAGGTAAATCCATTTTAATTAGTTTAATTTTTATTTCACCATTTACATTCCCCCCCTTTTTTCCCCCGGGGGTGTGTGTGTAATAAGTTTTTTTTGGACTATACATAATCCAACAGGCCAGTCTATTTTTTTTTTAAAAAAAAAATTTTAATGATACTTCAAGGTATCATTATTATTTTTTAATTTTATTATGTATTACTCTTGTACTTACTAAACTATATTTTAATTCGAGTTTTTAATTCTATACATATTTTTTCACATTTCTTTCGTTTTTTTTTTTTAATTTTTTTATTTTTTTTTTTTTTGTAATCGTATATACTTATGTATATATTTTCCCTTTTTTTAAAATATACTTATTTTTTTCCTTTTTTCCCCTTTTAACATTTAAAAAATTTTCTGAATTACAGTAAGTCATATAACATACTAAATGTATTTTTATCAGTCAGTAGTTTTCAAGATTAAAAGGCGAAGCGATATTTGAGCTTTTAAACGGCCTAAAAATTGATTTATATTGTTAATATTTAGAATACATTCAAATAGAATATGTTGGGGATCTGCTATTTCGTTTTTTCGTTTCGTTTAGTTTTTTACAAACGACCTTTTGCCAACTTTTAGTTGTCAACTTTGGTGTAAACACGCCATACATCGACCAGAAAGGGCTTGCTAACCTAACCTAATATTAGGTTAAATTATTTATGGTAAATTAATGTATTTCTTATAAAAAGTGTTTTTTAAAAAGATATTTAAAAAGGTTAAAGAAAAGTTAGAAAAATTTTCTAAAAATAATTTATTTCGAATTTAATAATAAGTTTAAAAATATTTTGTTTTAGCTCAGTCGACTTTTAAAACTGGAGGCTCAGATTTTTAAACTTTTACCAGGATGGCTTCATATATTTACAAATTAGTTAAGTATGCCTTACTTTTAAACCTTATAGAAGAACAACTATCTTGGGAAAACCCTAAAATGCATGGATTTATTTGTTTTTAATTACTTCAAATATAAAAGAGTAAATAACAAAGTACACACTTAAAACAAGAGAACTTATACAAAAAAAGAAAAAAAATTTGACATAAATTAAAATCTATACAAAAGGTGCTATAGTTTGGGTCGCACTAATACTAAAATTCTACTAACAAATTAAATTTTGGATTAAAGAACGTAATTTACCCCTTTCCAACCTTAATTAACCCTAGAATGGTATTGTAAGTAAAAATTAAGTAGTTACGCTATTTATTTTAATACTAGGAAGATATCCGTCTAAATTTTCCCAAGCTTTTTCCTATGCTTAGCTGACCGTCTTCACAGTGAATCGCTAAACCAGCCAGTATGTGGAGGCTTTTTTGGGTAGCATCTATTATTGTTTGGAAGTATATACGTAAATTGTACTTATAAACGCCTAAACATATACGAGGTAAGTTCCAAAATTTTCCGGCCTGTAGTAGAAGGAACGGCGAAAGTAAAAACTAAGCATGTTATTTTTCAATATAATCTTCTTGTACATCTATACACTTATTACATCTTTTTGGTAAAAGCTTAATTCCTTTTAAAAAATATGGTTTTTTTCTTGGTAGAAATGAATATTTACAGCGGCCTTGATTTCTTCATTGTTGTTAAACTTCCTCCCTCCCTCGCAAGTCAGATTTTAGATTTGAAGCGATAAGCGATTTCTCAAAACCGCAATCGCGTACAGCAGCTTTGGCAACTGCAGCGGGGGGTTTTTTGGGAAGCCCGCGTGCCAATTTTTCCCGCCTTTTCTCTTTGATGGCATCTCTTAAGCGATGGAGAAGAACTGCATAATATTACCTATTTACTGTGGTATTTCTTTTTTTAAAATCTATTAAAAGAATCCCTTTGAAATCCCAAAATATTGTCGCCATGGCCTTTTTTGTTGACTGAACAACCTTGGCTTTTCGAGGCGCTGCCTTCTCCACTTCATGGTCTCACTTTTTGAAAAAGGATCATAGAACAGGACCATAGTCTCATCCCCTGTAACAATAGACTCCAATACTTCCTTTGCGTTGGGGTTGTATTTATTCAAAAACACCTGGCAACATCGCACACCTTCTTGTTTCTGAACAACGGAAAGAAGTCGTGGCGTTCATCTTGCACAAACCTTATTCATGTTTAAATGTTCATGAAGGATTCGTAAAACGGAGGTTTTGGAGAGTCCCAGTCTTGCTGCAATTTCTTTTGTCTTGAGACGTCGATCACTAAGAACTTTCGACTCCACAAGGGCGATAGTATCCAGGGTAATGATTTCCGCAGGCCGGCCGGAAAGAGGATCATCTTCAAGAGTTTGCGGACCCAATTTAAATAATTTGGTCAATTCTTTTATGGTCGAGTAAGACAGGGAACATTCCCCGTACACTCCATCCAAACGTTGTTTGATTTTCGTGGGCGAATGCCCTTCCTTCGTCAAGAATTTAATGACAGCTCTGTATTCAATTTTAACCATCGCGAAAACACTACGACTACGTCTGCTTTAACCCAAAATTCACTAAAAACCAATTGTATTATTTCAACAATCATTTTTAATGTAGTACCAAACACAAACAGGATTTCTTTTAAATAACGTAAAAATTATGTATCGATACAAATACAAGATCACCAAATACCGACACCATTAAAGGCAGTAATCTATCCATATTACATATAGCCCAAGAAACAAACCATTTTCCCTAGCAATTTTTTCAAAATGCCTTGAAATTTTGACAGTAGGTAGGAAATAATTCCAGTATCAAAATCTATATCAAGCCGAAGGGCGCCTTTACCTTGAGGGTGGTTGCGAAACCATCTCGGTGGTGGAATTTTTTAAAAATATTTTGATCACAGAAATCGATAGAAGAAGTGATTTTTAAGCAAAAAATGTTCTATGCATTTTTTTTTTTTTAAAATGCATACTTTTTGAGTTATTTGCGATCAAAAGTCTGAGTTTTTCGTCGATAAATTCAACGTTTTTAATTTTTTTTTTCAAATAACTTGATAAGTATGCATTTTATCAAAAAATCTGTTAATATCAAAATTGTAGCTTTGAAAAACAACAAGCAATTACAAAAAAACAAATAAAATCGTTTTTTGGTAATTGCTGTGGGACCAATACAAACCAAGTTGTGGCAAGGTTATGTTAAACACAAAATTTAGATTTTCAAAAGGGAAATAGCAAAATTTACGATTGTTTTAAAGGGAAAACTAATAATAACTTTTTTGAATCATTTGCAAAGACCTTCTTTTTTTGAAAAAAAAAGGTATGAATCATAAGTGTTGAGTGAGTTATGACTAAAATAAGGTTAGACCAAAATTTTTTTGAGTGCAAAAATCTTCGAAAACAACCATCTAATTACCACCCTAATTAAAATGAGTCGTAGCCCCCTTTTTTAGTTCTCTTTATCTATAAATCATAAATACATTTTAAAATTTTAACCGCATTAAATTGTCCGATTTTGAAAAAAATGGAGTTGCAAGTGAAAATCAAACTTCAGACCTTTTCTTTAAAATAACTCGAAAACTAAGGGAGATCGTAAAAATTATTAAGGTATCAAATTGTAGTCTTTTAAATTACAAATATTCCTTTCTTTTTAAATTTACTGTATGACAGAAATTAAGTGAGATATAAACGTTTAAAACATGTGTGTTTAGCAGACCTCAATATGGACCGGAAAGGGATCAGATGCGCGGGTCAAAATGAGATTTTATGGGCGAAAAATGTGTCGGTGGCCTGGTCTGTCATCTCTTAGGTCCTAAATCATGCGCAGAACGGACTAGTAGATCAATTTTATTTATAGTTGAATCAATATAAAAATGAAAATTCGGTTCTCTTTGAAAGGAAAAAAAATAAAAAGTACCGAAAAAATTTAGTTTGAACTAGCGACCGCCTTTGTTTTTTATAATGTGCCGCTTCCCCCGTGTCTGAATAATAGACCATATAAAAACCGACAATAAAAATTAAAACAAAGGCCCGAATTTACTTTTTAAAAATGATCCGACTATACAAATTCGCCGGCCAGTGCCGTACTTCGTCAATTGATGACTTAAACAAAATATATATTACACTGTTTAAATAAACCACGGTTACGGTTTCTTGAACCAGTGAAATACATTGGTTTGTTTAGATGTTATTTTAATCAAACAAAACATATTATCCTTTGGGGACCCCTTTAAATTTTTCTAGTTCTTCTGAATGTTACAGCTATGGAAACCACAAATTTTTTTATACTGGTTTGCAACTGATGCGTTATAGTTAATAATAATAAAAATGGCGAATACGACTGAACATTACTCTTGTGGTTATCAAAAAAAATTTTTGTTTCATCAATGTAACACAATCTTAATTGGAAAAACAATCACTATAATTATTTATTTCGGATTAAAAAATGTATTGCATTAATCTAAAAAAAGTCAGTAATTATGATTACAACATAAAACATATTCCCTTGGAGCAAAACCTACTAGAGGCACTCTTCCCGCCTGGAAAATGATCATTTGTGCAAGAAAGAAAGAATAGGGTATAACCTTTCCCCCTCCAACGTCTATTGGTCGGTGAAAAGAATATATATACCCCGCCTCTGCTGATTTGTCGGTCTCTCCGCGTCGATCTATCGGTACGTTGGTTGGAGTCACGGAGAAAGGTATACTATGATTCTTTTTCTCTTTCGCGCTGCCAAACGGCAAGGCTGCCTCTAGAAAATAAATGCTCGTTTTGTATAAATACATTTGTTAGATGTGTAGAATATCCTTTTATCGCTATCGAAAACATAAGTGTAAGCAGGAAAAGAGTTAACGTTATTTGTATAAACATTTTTTTACCCTTATGTTTATAAGCCTCTTTTAATCTCGCAAAAAAACGTTTATTGTACGGCCATATGCCAAATAAACCCATTCCTAAACAACAGGGCAGTAGTAGGGATAGATGGTATTTTGGGACCGCCACCGGGGAGCTTTATATCTTAAAATCTCTGTCGTCATTTAATATGCGCTATCCGTTCTAACAGCTCTAACCGGTACCGGTTTTAAACAGAGCGGTTTTAAACAGGGCGGTTTTAAACAGGTCGCTTTTAAACCGGGGGCGGTTTTAAACAGGGCGGTTTTAAACAGGTCGCTTTTAAACCGGGGGCGGTTTTAAACAGGGCGGTTTTAAACAGGTCGCTTTTAAACCGGTCGCTTCTAAACCGGTACCGGTTAGAGCTGTTAGAACGGATAGCGCATATTAAATGACGTCAGAGATTTTATAAAGCTCCACCGGTGGCGGTGGCACGTGTAAATACCATCTATCCCTACTGACAGTGTATTACACGGTCCCTTTACTGATCCCCAAGCAAAGCAAAACCCTTTAAATATATAGAAAGCGTTCAAACTTCGTCGTTTTTGAACTGACATAAAACCGTGTAAAGTCAAAAGTCGCGCGTTTAATAAATTCTAACAATTTCCAAACCATTTTACGGCGGTACAAAAACTGGGTCTTGAAATTAACTCTTTTTTTTTAGTAGCCCCTATTTTTTTTTTTTATATTTTGCAATATTAATTTTGTTACCTTATTGTTTATATTACTACTTAACATAATTTATATATTTATAGAAATGCAAAATAAAAAAAATTTAGTATCTAAATATATGAAAAATATATTTCATAAATATAAAATAATTAATGACATACAAATTTCGAGTCCGGCATTGGTCCTGCTTTTAAATACGCATGCTTAATGACACTATCGTTTGTTTAGTGCGCGAGGTCGTAAACTTGCCATAAGTGCGATTAGCCATTATATATCTAAAGTTAGGTTATCTATGGTATATAGTCGAGCACTACCTTGTTTTAGCCCTTTAAACTCACGCCTTTAAAAACAGTAAGGCTATTAAACAGTTTTAATTATATATTATAAATTATTTAATTAAAAATAGTTATAACTCTAGAAAAAACCAACAAACTGGTCTTTAAAGAACTTTTTATTACAAAAACTGAAGGAGTTGTGCTTAAACAACCAAGTTTTTGGAGCATTCTAAAAGCGATTTGATGCATTTTTTAAAAAATCCGTGGTTTTGTACTATTTTTTGGATAGTAATATTGTTAGGGGTGGGTTTTTAAGGATTAAAAAATTACAAATTTAAATTAGTAAAACTTTTTCACACACATTTTTTAATTGCAACTACGGACAATATATTAATTTTTTTAGGTTAAACAATTTTTTTAATAAATCATAATAAGGGTTAATTTTCAGGGGTTAAAATATATAATAATGTTTTAAAGGATTAAATATTTATTTTTCAATTTATATGAGCTTAATTTTATGTAACTTGAGCTTTAATATGAAAGTTTTAAAGGTTTTTGCAATAAGGGATAGTTTTAACCCTTAAAAAATAAAAAGCGACCTTCAGCATAACGGATATTTTAAAAAGAAGAGTAAGTTAAGCTTAATTCCAAATTTTTATGCAAAACACTGTGTTAATATATTAATTTTTTAGGGTAAATATTTTTTAAAATCATATTAAGGGTTAATTTTTAAGGGCTGGAATATTTCAAATAATGTTTTAAAGAAACAAAATACTAGTTTTTTAACTTATTTGAGTCAAATTTTACTCAACTTAAATTAAAGCTTATAGGTTTTAAAAAAAGGGTAGTTTTCACCCTTAAAAAATAAAGAGCGCCCATTGGCATAATATATAGATTTTAAAGGGGAGGCTAAGTTAAACTAAATCTTAAATCTTTATGCAAATCTATACATTTTAAAAAAATTGCCAGGTTTTGCACTTTTTTCGTTTTGTTTTCTGGATTAATATAGGTACAGTTGGAAATCAACGTTTTTTTATATATATATATATATATATATATATATATATATATATATATATATATATATATATATATATATATATATATATATATATATATATATATATATATATATATATATGTATATATATATATATATATATATATATATATATATATATATATATATATATATATATATATATATATATATATATATATATATATATGCATATATGATTTTTAAAATTTAATAAAAATAAATACAACTAAAAACTACTATTAAAAACAGTGCAGTTAAATGATTTTCAAAACTTCCTCTATCTTTTGAAACCTTTAAAAGAAAAAACGAATAGAAACGAAAAAATAATTAGAAACTGAAAAACTTGAAGCTTAAAAGGGAAAGAGAAAAACGTGTTGTAATAACAATAACTGTTTATTGAAAATGTGAAAGTTCTCTTTTTTGTTTACTGATTCGGTAAAAATAGCCCTGAATAAAAGCAAATGGGCCGTGCTTCCAGATAATGGGCTGAAATAAATAAGACCAATATTACTGAAGCCAGAAAAGAGGAAAGTACAAGGCAATCAGTTTTTATGTTATTTTACAATAAGACTTCTTAAAAGAAAAAGTATCGATGGATGTAGGAAAATTACAAATTAAGTTTTGGTACTTGTAGCTTTATTTAACAAGTTTAAACTTTATAGATTTTATTGAAATTTGTATTTGATGGCAGCGTCAATTGCAATTCATATGCTAACTTTATTCTCTTGTTTTAGATTGTATGTACTGGTTTCGGTCCGGAGAGTAGTTTATTATAGATATGATCTATATTGATGTGGCGGATTCATGCTTTAAAAAGTTCTTGTTGGAAACTTGCCAGAAAACTTTCTATACTGTAAGACCGCTTCGCTCCTGGACCGGGGTATAGCGACAGAGTATACTTAGCCCTATTGACCCTTATGAACAAGCAGATCGACCGAAATAAAAAACCACTTCCACCACCTTCTGGTGGCAAGTATACCAACGTTATTAAGCAAAACTTAAATGAAAAAAGTAGTAATTAAAATTAAAATCGTTATAAATTTGATAGAAATTCTTAGAAATAAATAAACTGTAAGAAAAAGTTCTCTCTCTATGCATCTTGATTTTAAAAGTATACTATAGTGTATTGGTATTTCTTTTAACATTTTGAAAATTTCCACCTTTATAATTTTATATAAAATAAATACTTTAAACCAACATTCCCGGCATAAAGAGCAGACAATCAGACAAAGCGACTAAAATATGACACAGATAGAAAACATGAACAAATTAAACAAGACAAAATACATGTTTAGTGCACCCCTTTTTTCTTTGCGACGTTGGTCACATCCATCTGTCTTTATTTACATCGATAGGAACGACAAAGAACAGGCATTAAGTATCTTGCTCGTAAAGTTAATCCAATGTATCCAAATGATCAAATTGCAAGTGGAAGATCTCTTTAGCCCGTAAATTTTACAGTACTTTGGAAATAAAGAAGCGGGTAAAGGTCTGAAACCTTACACATTGTGTGAGTCATGAGCCTACGTTAATGAAAATTTTTATAGGGCTCCAATAAAAAAATCAAGTTAAAAAACTTGATTATTGAATTAAACCAAACTTTTCACAATATTTGATTGACAAGTTGGTAAGTTTCAGGAAATATAATAATACAGGAATGGGAGAACCGAATTAAACCGAATTTGCCACAATGATTGGTTGAGATCGGGTATCAATTCTGATAATGCATAATACATGGACGTATGCCAAGTAAGGATTTTTAAGAAGGCAGATATAAAAAAGTTGTAGTACCAAAACGTCCTCAAGATGTTATTTTTGGCAAATGTAATTTGACAGATGGTAATTTTGATAATTAACAAATATTTTGACAGCTGCCGTTTTTGACAGGTGCCATTTTTAAAAAGTGTCATTTTGTTGTTACCCTGTCATTTCTCGACTTAATTATTAATTTTACTACTTACGAAAGTAGCTATCAAAAAAAAACGATTTGGTTTTTGTAAGATACCTAGCCTGTTTATTATAATAATCTATTTATAAACGTTGTTAAAACTACTGAAGCGTCGAAACATTTAATAAAATTCGTTTTCTGTACTTAATTATCCTGTTATAAAATCCCAATAACTGTTTTTCAAATTGCTCATAAATACCTCTAATGGACTGATGAGAACCAAATTTTTCCTGAATTGATACATCAATAATAAGAAAATTTTCCCCTATATCATAAATATATTTCTCAATAAGTAATTCAAACTCTTCGCAATTTGTGATGCTGATATTTTTTCACAGAAAACTTTAAAGCGGGTGGTTTAATCTAAGTAATTTTCAAGTATGCACGATCGTAACGGCCTTTTATACCGCTGCAATAAATGTTAATAAAATTATTTCTTTTTTTTAATTTCAAAAAAAAAAAGAAAATATTTTTTCATATTTTTTATTTAATAATTTATACAGTGTGTCTGCTTAAGTTCGACCATATAAAAACTTTTTTATTAATAATTTTACGAAAAAAAAGTATCCCTTTTTAAAAGTTCTGCATAGTCTTAGACAAAATGCAATCATTAGATATTAATTTTTTTTAGTCGTTTCTAAAAAATATGAATTTGGCTCAAAAAAAATTACCTTTTTTTTTTTTTTTTTTTGAAAATTGTTATTAAGAAAAGTTGATCAGAACTAAAAACCACGTTAAAATATCCAATTAAATCTAAAAACATAAAAAAATATATTTTTTTGTATCTTCAATAACAATGCAAATGAATTTTGCCATAACTCTCATTACTGATGTATGGTGTATACAGGATGTCTTTAAAATATTTAAAAGTTT
>JAHBCN010025919.1:0-11048 GCA_019359885.1 Listronotus oregonensis | reverse complement strand
AAAACGTTTCTTGCCTGAATTTTTTCTTTCTGCAATATTTTATCTACATATGCGCACTCTTTGAATTTGGAAGAACAATAGGACAGGCGCTACTTTGCTTGCAGCTGTCTGGATATTTTAGTAACTATTGTCTCACTATTGTAGTTATTTTTAATGTACCAAACTAAAATATCTGGACAGTCTGCAATTTAACCTAAAAGAACGCCAAACGTTGGTTAAAATATATTTATGACACCTAAAAAGTTATTTCTGCATTTATTTTTTTTTCCAAAAGGTTCAAAATAATAAAATAAGTTGTAATAAAATAAGTAAATTTCGGGCAGTTAATAAAACTTGTCAAAACAAATGGCAGCAATAAATTTTAACTATATAAAACTGCATGCAAGAAAAATTGCAGCAAAAATGCCATGCAAGAAAACTTGCAATCTGTAAAACAGCCCTAGACTTCCACTTAAAAACTTCACTGATAACTACGTGTCAATGCGAAAAGCGAACTCACCATGTTTAACTAAGTTTTAATTTTCACAAAGGGTTTTTAAATTAACGAGATGTAAAATTAATTATTTGTTAATTAAACCAAAGCTTTAGCTGTTCACAAGGTTTAATTGAAATTTGTAACTGATATATGTACATTTAATTATCCCATTTCTGTATAGTGATATTTTAAATAAATTAATATAAAATTATAATTTAATAAAACAAGTTGCCGCAAAAAAAGGTAAAAGGTACGAGATGGTGTTTTTTATTTCATTTAAACAAAAAGGGAAAAAATAAAATAGGCGAGAATATAATAAAAAAAATATAATAAATAAATATACTATTAATACCTTAAAAAATAATTAAGTTTATAATTTTAAACAATTAAAAAGGGCGCCCAAACATGGCACATCGAATACAAGGTATGATACACAGGCGTTTAAAAATTTGTTATCAAAATAACTGTGAAAAATGATACGCTTTTAGTACATTAATAAATAAATATATATATATATATATATATATATATATATATATATATATATATATATATATATATATATATATATATATATATATATATATATATATATATATATATATATATATATATATATATATATATATATATATATATATATATATATATAATATCAGAAATATATACATTATAAATATTTTTTATTATGAGTTTAGAAACAATTGAACTCTGATTGTCATTTGTTATTTGCCTAAATTTGAATTTTGTTAGGTCGGTGGACCGAAAGTCCCTTATTTGTCAAAATATCAAAAAAAAATTATAAAGATAAGTTGTTTAGAATTCTATGGCTATGTGTAAAATTTTGAGCGATTTGGATAAAAACAAATATTTGTACTTTAGTAAGTTAGTTTTTTTTTGATAAGAGTTTTAAAAATGGTATTTTCGAATTCGCTAGGATTTTTAAATTAAAATCCCCGAATTTCAAATATTAATTTTTTATTTAAAGTTATTTTAATTAATAGATTAATCGTTTAAACAGTAAAAATTAATATTTGAAATTCCGAGTTACGGTATTTAAAAAATGCCTATGCGACAACTCGGCTTTCCGAAAAATACCATTTTTAAAAATTTTCTTCGGAAAAAAGGACTAACTTACCAAAGTAAAAAAAAATGTGCCAAAACATTAGTATCGGTTTGAAAAACATGTTTCTAAATAATAAAGAAAAAATTTTTAAATAAAAATATTTTTATGGGAAAAAAATTTCCAAATTTTTGTTTTTATTCAAATGGCTTAAAATTTTACACATAGCCATATAATTAAATTCCGAACAGCTTATCCTTATAAATTTTTTCAATATTTTGACAAATAAGGGGACTTTTGGTCAACCGACCTAACAAAACTCAAATTTACTGTCAAATAACAAATGACAATCGGTTTCGTTCAATTGTTTCTGAGGGTTTAAGTGATGCAGAGTTGATCTGCGAAATCGATTTTTTTCTAAAGGTCATAATAATTTTTTTTCATATGTCGCATACTTTCTGGCGGTCACTGTATATATAGATTGTGCAACTAAAATTTTGTCTCTCTAAATATTGATATTTTTTTTAAACAAAAATATTTAACTTTACAAAAAAACAAAGTGTGTGTCAAATTTAATTTAATTAATGTTTGCGGTTTAAAAGTTTTTCTCTCATTTTTACAAAAAAAATCTGGTAAAAAATACAAAAAATAACGCTTATATATTGTCTCATTTGACCAAAAGATCGTAAAAGGTCACAGACTTCAATAAATAATCATTATAACAGCGTAAAAATTAGCTGCCACACTTAATTATTAAATTGATAAAATTTATGGAGCTGAAGCCTAAATAGAGACTTTAAATAACATATACAGGGTGTTATAAAAATATTTTAAAATAAAAAAAACCTTAAATTTCTTGTTAAAATAAATTAAATTAAAAAAATTCCTAACTAATTCTATCTATATCCACCGAAAATATTTTCATTTACATCATCACACCTCGTACTTTCAACAACTCTTGTTTTTTTTAACAGAAAAGGCTCTATGATCTATGAATTAGGTCCAAGGAAGTTTAAAGGTGTATGGAAGCCCAATGCTATGGCCCATTCGATCAAAAAATGTCCAGCCCAGTATGAAAATAACTGTCAGAGTTGGCCCCGCCGATTTTGCGCAATAACGAAATTCCACGAAATAATTTAATGTTAGCCACTTAAACACTGAAAAAGCAGTGTGTAGTTAGGAAACACATTATACTTTTATGAGAGCCGTATTAGTTTCGATTGTTTTGCTTTTTGTGATTATATTTTGTGGTTGCAGAAGTTTTTTGGATTGATAAAAACCTTCTTATTTTAGTGATTAGTGTTTATTAAATTGTGACAATAATTTTGTGTTTATTGTTTGTTACTTATAATATTGTAACAAAATGACTAGAGGTTGTATGGTTTTGTCTTGCAAATCCAAGGGTAACATACCCGGCATTTTTTACTTTAGGTAAGTATTTCTTATATTTAAATTAGGTGCTTCTTATGAGACGTAATGTTAGGTAACCGAATAAATAATAATATATCAATTATGAATTATAGAAAATGAAAATTTCAAAGGAAATAGCAGTGAGAAAAGTAAGGCAATCTTTACTATCTTTTAGATGATTTAAACAATGTTTGTGTATTTCTGTGAATTATTAAAAAGAAGTAAGGTTTACATTTAGGTACTTTTATTTCATTTAATAATTTAGTACATTCTTTTAAAGGATCAAAATTATTAATTACTGGGCAGACCAGGCAAATTTTAATATATACAGGTCCCTCTAATTGAATAAAAGAAAGTACAATTTTATGTTAAAGTTCCTTTTTGCTTTTTCTGTATTTGTTTAAAAAGAAATTAGATTTTTGGTTTTTTAAACTTGCATTATCAACTTTTTAAGCTCGACATACTGTAGGCACATAATATTTAACGGTTACTGTTACAATGGATACCTAGGTACCAAAGGTTACTAAACATTTTTAACCATTGTTATTCTGTCTCATGAATGTTTGTTATTAGTGAAAAGTACATGCCTAAAAAGCAGTTATAAAAATTTTCACTTTTTAATGTACAACCACAATCTTAGGATTAGATTAAACTTATTTACACTATCTTGCTCTTCTTTTATCACAAAATTGGTGATAAGTACATGAAACTCATCATACAATGTTTGAAATTTATTTTTTAAAATCGTGTTTTTATTTATTTACAAAGATTTTTGGTAAAAATACAAAACTCCCAAAAATATCGACCATCGGCTGTAAAGTGGCGCCATCTATTCTTTCCATATTATATCAAATGATATAAAATCCACTATTACACAATAATTTTAAATATTCTATGGTAGTATCGTTTAATAACCAACAATTTTGTGCAAAAAGTAAAAAAAAAACAGTGAATGCTTGAATTTGACATTTGATGATGTCAACTTTATAGCTAGTAACAAAGAATTATGGAAGTCCGTCTCTGACCTACTATTCATTGCGCAAACTCCGCGGGGCCAATCCCCCGATTCCCGCTGCCCTGCACGCCTGGACAATTTTGTTCTACAGTATTGGGCTTCCACACACCTTTAAACTTCCTTGATTAGGTCAGATTATGCTATTTTTGCCTTAACGAGTTTCTCCGCATAGGTTGCTACTTTATAAAGATAGTTTTAATTGTTTAAATAAAACACACTAGTTTACTTTTAAAATTCTTTTGACGTATACTTAAAACAAATAAAACTTTTGCGACAAATTAGAAAAACCTTTTTTGCTCAATTACTTTACAAACTTTTAGTCCTACGATGCTCGAGGATGTTTCTTTACACATTTCAAGTACATTTTGACCATTATAATAAGAAATCTAGCAGCCAAGTATTAAACAAAAAAATGATACTATTTTTAATTCAACTTTTTTAAAAACCTGCATGTCAGAGAGACAGAAATTGTGACTTTTTACCAAGACAAAAAATTGTTAGGGCAAAATAAAGTATCATTATTTAAAAAAGATAATGCCTCCAAGAGTTTATTTTAAATATTTATAGTTTCTTACCTGATACAAATGCCAGTACGACTTTGCTCAATACAGTGGCACTGTACTTCAGAACTACTTTTTCTTTGGAACTGATCATTGCTAGTTGTAGAACGCTTAAAAAACAAAACACACCCAAAACAACTACTCCTATGGAAGCGACTAGACCGGCTACCCAAACGGCAACTACAAAAGAAACAAATAAAAATTCTTAGTATTATAAAGTTTATAAATATTTTAATTATTATCCAATTTATTATATGTTTTACTTGTACCAATTTGTTTCGCCGTTTGATAAAAAAGATTATTTTATGGTTAAAATATATTTTATTATTCAATTTATTCTTACTGAACTTTAATAATACACCTATTTCAGTGATGTTCCAGCTTATTTTTTTATTATATATAAATAATTAAGCATTACTTGATATAAAAGGAATATTTACAATACTTGCGGATAATATAACTTTTTTATAAAATAACAAAAACACAAATTTCTTATATGATGTAATTAAAAATGATATTTTAAAAATCGAATCATGGTGTAACTCTAAGTTGATTTTTTTTTATTATAACTAAAACTAATATCTTACCATTTAAATGTGTACTTTATAATATATTTTTGTATAATAAAATTATATAATCCTCCCCATGTACTTAATCCAGAATATTTAACTCAAGCTTTTAAATGTTTTAAATGCAAATTGGATCTTTTGATTTTCTATAAATAATACCAACACTATTTCCCTACAAATTCTTATTTCAATGTTCAAATGCAAACGAGGTACCCCTGCAATTCTAATGTTGTAAGGCATAACAATGCATTTTTTTAAAAAAGGTCATTGTATCGAAGACCATTCCTTGCGTCCGCTTGGTCAGTGATCTTCGGCCAAATTCATTTACCTCGGTAAACGAAAGGACCAAAGAACAACAGATTTCTGCATTTTCATCACCAGTTGTTCGGGTGAATGTTGACATGCGGGAATACACTTCAGCTCCCCAACACATTTTCTTTCATTCAAAACGCTGACAATCAGCACAACCAATCGCACGTTATACTCCGGATAGAGCTTTCAAAGTTCACCAAGAAGATCCTGATATGTGGCTTGTTTCTCCCGGTCCTTTATATCGATGTTAGTTTCCGCTGAGGCAGAGAACTCAATCACATACATAGAGTTATTCCTTTTATCAAGGAGAACGATATCAAGTTTATTGGCGCGAATTTAATGCGTAGTTGAAAATACATAATTTCAATATATGCGACAGTTGTCTTTCTTCACTAGTGTCTCGATATCGCCGAGAGCAAATGGCAGATCGATGCCATAATAATGTCTGAGATGATAATAAGGTACCCGAAGCGCATCGTTATGTCGGTGGATGTAACCACTAAGAGCATGCACTGGACAAGCTGACAATAAGTGCGTAAGTGTTTCGGGTGGCTGTCGACAGGCTTGACAAGCAGTATCAGGAATGTTAGAAAACTGACTTCGGTATACCATTGTGTTTATCACGCCATCCTGGCATGCTAGTAGGAACCTCTCGGTCTCAGACTTAAGCTCAGCAGATTTTAAAAACCCAAACGTAAGGTTTTAAGTTAGATAGAGTCTTTTTATGTTTTGGTAAAATACTCCGTGTTGAGGCTTATTAACCCAGATAAGGCCAAAACTATTAGTTTTTAATTAATATAATCCTTGTAGTAATTTTTTATTTAATCTGACAGAAAAACACTTTGCTATCAGTATTTTTCAGAAATATTCACTAGTTTTTAAAAAAATATATGTTCTTTTAAAAGAACGGTGGCCAAATGACTACTATTAGTACTAATATGTATATTAAGTAATTGTTATCACTTTAGAGTTAAACTGTGTATAGTTAACAAAACAAAGTTTGGGATGTAGAGCAATTTCACATTTCTGACAAATGAAATAACAGTTTTTATGGCAGACACCACATCTTGTTTGCTTTTCTTTATAAACAACCAAATGATCTAACCTGTCGTACCTTGAATGTCATGCAAATTAGCAGAAAAACGGCTTGGACCTCTCTTGTTGATTTTATAGGTTTCTAAAATAGCAAGTGAACAGACTCTCTGAAACGCATATGATCTTTTTGACCACTGCCATTTCGGTAGAGTTGCCAAGCATTATGTAAAGCCATATCCAGACAGTGACAAATTATAGGAAAATACCACTTTTTTCCTCTTATTGACGTTCTGTATAAACTGATATTCTGGTCTGCTCTATCAACCCCTCCCATATTTTCATTGTATTTTTTTATAATATTAGGTTGAGAAAACATAATACTTTTTTTTTTCTTTCTGAGAAAATCTTTTTACAGGTACAGTAGGCAAAATGTTATTGGCATTTGAAGCTATAGAAACAACACTATTATCATGCCACTTGCATAGCGTAATCCTGTTATCGTCGGAAGTGCAAAATTCAAAACTACCTCGTACTTTTTGTTTTATAATGCTGGAATGAGATAAAGGACAATCTTTACCTATGCGATTTTCTCTAATAGTTCCCGTTCCTTTGAATCCCATATCTTTCAGTTTCTGTAACAATTCAAGTGTTGTAAAAAATTATCGAAATAAAGATGAAAATAAGTCCCAGGAAATCTGTTATGAAGAACTACCGCAAATTTAGAATAACACTAGTTCCAAGACCTAGATCTTTATATTTAGCGGGAATAATGGTTGTTGCCCCTTGATAGGCCTCAAACCATTCAATGTAGCCTTTTTTCGTGGTACCTGTCCATAACTTATAACCCCATCTGATTGGCTTGCCTCTGATAAATTGCTTGGCCCCATGCCGACCAAAATAGGGTACCATAGATTCGTCAACACTATGGTCTTTTTTAAAGGGCGCAAAATCAATAAATTTTGTATTTAGAGCGTCAATAAGAGGACGGACTGTTCGCAAATTTATCTTTAGTATCTAAGGAATTATTTTCAAACAGTGTAAGTTTTGCATTATAAATTTAAATCTATTTCTGGATATGCTTCACAAATAACTGGGTTATTAGTATCTTTGGAATTTTCCCAGTACATATCGCGTCTTGGGATGCAGTGTATATTCGCTTAGCAAAAGGACACCTAAAAACAGCGCATTTCATTGTCAGAAATATCTCCATTGCGGTTATGAGAATTAGCATACATGTTGCTATAACGAACTAACATATCCCACAATTTCAGCATTAAACAATAAAAAGAATAGTTCTAAAGGTGTGTATATGGTTTCGGTTCACAAGCCGCTTCCACGGAGGAAAATCAGAATTTATATCCATTTCCAGCCAATTGTAACTTCGCTTCTTCTTTGACTTTCTTCCAAGCTCATTAGTAATAGTGGCAAAAGTCGATAAAGGCAAGTCGTCTTCACTATCCCACCCTTGGTCCAATTCAGAAGTCTGTGGCCTATTCTCAAACCCAACTTCTACTTTGCACGTAGCTGATTTCAGGTAAGTTGTTCAAATCAACATTATCTTCCTCCCAGAATCTTCATCTGTATTTTCATTATTTACATCTTCAGGAGGCAATATATAGATCTTATCTGAATTTCAACATCAGAATTTTCCAGTTCCTCCAATAACTCATGTACTTTTAACGGTTTTTTCCAATAACTAAAAAAATTGCGCAGTAGTCGATTTGGCCACTGTTCTTTAAAAGAACTGGCAAATAATTTAGTCTACAGCTCTCTACACAACTTCAATATAACCTAACTTTTATATCTACCTATTTTATTTCAGTATATATTAATCCGAACTAAGCATTTAAATAGAAAAAAATTAAACGACCTAATCGGTACTTACCTCCAATTATCCATGATACAATCAGAAAAAAATATAACCGATTAAAACCTTAATTTTCACCTGTTTTGCATAAAAAGATTTAACAGCTGACACTCATATCAACAAACAAATACTATTTTACCAATGATATTAGTATTGCCACCTATGATTAAGTTATGAAAATAAGGTAGGACAGGAATTTATATCTTGTCTTTTAAAAGAACAGTAGCCGTATCTGGGTTAATGTGACCTTCTAAGAGCATCTGCTGTTCTGCTCTTGTAACTGTTTTTACAGCTTTAGACTCAAGTCTCCGCTGCTCGCTCCGCTGCTCGCTTCGCTGCCTTAAATAGAAATGCTCCAACATTAGCTATTTAGCTCTCACTAGTTACATCAGTGGATGAGTACTATTGGAAACTTGACAAGCAAGACTCAAAACCAGCCGATCATGCATACATTCCAAGCTTGAAAGGCCACGACCTCCCTAATGGTGTGGGAGGTAAATACGGGATGTTGATGAGCGCGGATGGATGCTACGGTGAATATGCATCATTATTTCGTGCGCTGATGTCCAGCTCGCGCAGTACCTCTCGCGTCCACTTAACCACTCGATAATTATTATTATTGTTATTATTATAATTATTAATATTATTTCTAATATATCTATTAATAGCGCCATCTCTTACATAAATTACATAACTTATTGAAAAACCTTTTATATACTTTGTTATCATTCTCTTTATTGAATTTGAATGATATTTCGAATATACTTCACTGAAAAGCAAATGGAAATGTAAAATACGTCCAGACTTAACAAAAAGATCCACTCAGCATAACAAGAGATGTTAAGGAAAATAAAAACTCCAGTAGTGGCTAGAAAAAATAAATCATGTTCTTATCCTCTCGCTCGTGCTTTGTTCGTAGATCAAGCTTAAAGTCAGCATTTTAGCTGAAGTTGTAGATTTTACTTTGAAAAGCTTTACGTTCGTGGGTGAAGTTCATGTTTTAGGATTTCTTATGGCTCGTAGTAAAGAGTTCTTAAGGCCGCTTTCAATATTGTGAAAAAAATATGTATATCGTACGATATTTTTATTTTAAGTTAAAGTTATGTAAATATACAGAGTGTTAATAAGAAATCAATAATATTTTGCTACAGGGTATTAACTTTTTGTTAAATTCTGTTTCTTTAATATCTTCGAAAGTATTTGGTAAGGCAATTGCGCGAATGAAACAAAGTTAAAAGCAAAATAATAATTAATTAACAATATAAAACACAGTCGTTACTAAGATAACAATAGACAATACGATTGATAGAACTGTAAACTTACCGATTTTTTTAACCAGTAATTTTTTCCTTTTATTTGATAGCAAATTTCGATTTTTGACATTTTAAATGGGGTTATTTATACACGAGTGAAATTGTCATCCAAAAGTCTACCTTTAATATAAATAAAAAATTAAATATTGAAAATACAAAGAAAATTTCTAAAAAAGTAATTACACCCGACCACCAGACACAAGTTGTGCAACTTGATCAAGAGGCATATCTTCATCGATATCACCCACACCTTCAATATTGAATACAGTATCAATGCTGTCTTTATGGGAGTACAATTAAACTTCTAAAGCAAACAATAGCCAACAAGCAATAAGCGGTGAATCCCCGAGATCGAGATCTTATTAATCGTAATCGTAATAATGTACGTACTTTCGGAAAATTATTTTTCTAGTGTGAAATTTTTACTGCCAAAGTATAAGAAATATATAGAAATCTTTGTTTAGATCAGTGGTTCCCAAACTTTTTTCTATGGCGCTCCCTTTTTGAAATTAAAAAATGGTCGCGCCCCTCCACTTCCCTCGACTATACAGAAACATTTCATTTGCTAAAAAATAAGGCATTTAATAACAACCATAACATTTGAACACTAATCTAATCCGAGAAACGGTGTTGCATTTCCTAGCAAAGTCGGAAATTTTGGATTTATCTTTGAAGTGCGCTACATCGTCACTAGCAACATCAAGTTTGGCAAAAAACGGTTTTTTGTTTTAATTTTTAAAATAGAAAACCTTTTCACATAAGTAGGTTATCGAGAATGGTATGAAAATTTAAAAGCCATTTCCGCGATTAGGATGGATGGAAAGATATTTTATCCAACTTGTAGTAATCACCAAATTTTTAAATTCATTTTTCGCCACTAAATCGCCACGATATCTTGGCGATTTTTTCTGAAGGATGTTTATATCAAAATTAAAAGGATTTTAAGTAAATTTATGTTTATCATTGTCATGTAAATAAGAAAAATATCGTTGGAATTCATTAAAGAGTGAGATATAATATATGTTGTAATCTCTTCGTTTTAAGCAGTATCGTCACCAGTGGCGGCTCGTGAGATTTATTATTGGGGGGGGGCACAAAAAATATAATAGAAAAAAAAGGGGATGATATTACCTTATTTAAATTAACGTCCATTTTCGTCCTTTTATTAGAAAACGAATCAGTCCTTTATTTCAAAGTGGTATGTTGTATAATTTTTTTTTCAAATAAAACAGTAGGGCATTAAGCCGTCGAGATTTTATTTCTAAAAAAGTTTTATGCGATTTAATGTTGAAAAACATCTTTTTCTTCACTTGTTGACATTGGTGTTGTACAAATAATATCGGAGTTTTGTTTCTGCACAGTTTTAAGATTATTGTCGGATAAAACATTAAAAGGGGCAAAACTCCTTCAATCCTGCACATATCGTCCC
>JAHBCN010025918.1:0-10934 GCA_019359885.1 Listronotus oregonensis | reverse complement strand
CTTCTGCAACTTTTTTTTATATTATAATATTCAATTTTTTTATTCAATATACAGATACAAAAAATTTGGCAAAACTGCCAAAAAAGGCGATTTTTAACGAGTAACAGGTTTCCTAAATAAAATAATAATTAAATGGATCACTTTGTTATTTTATACAGTTTTTTAACAACGATTATAAATAAATTAAATAACATGTTTAAAAATGATAGGATTGTGACTCAATGGTCCGACAAAGCACTATTTCCGAAATCGTTCACAACAGAAAAAAGCTAGGGGACAAAAGTTATGAACTGACAATAACGTTCATATTTCTAATGTTTTTTTTTTTAGCTATTTAGCCAGTTACAGGGTGGATCAAAAATTTTCAAAATCCAAAAAAACATTATTTTTGTTCCACACTGAAAAAAATTGGCACCATTAAATTCTTTCTTAAAACTAAGATAAAAATGAAAAAAGAGAGGAATTAATAAAAATATATTTTTCATGTCATATAGAAAAATTTTTATAAAATAAATTTTAAATGTCATTCCGGTTTTGACGTAAAAGGCAAAACAATGTAAAAAATAATAATGACGTCATTTTTATCAAAATCAAAATTATTTTAAAAATACCTACATTAACATTGTTTCTGTATGACAGTTTAACAATTTTACAGCATAATATCGGGTGGGATTTTTTTTAATATTTTTTGTCATAAATTTTATATTTTAGGTTAAAAGCTAAAAAAAGGAGTTTTCTTAAGGGCAGTGGATTCTTGGAAAATTTTGGAATAAAAAAAAAAATTCACATTTTACGCCCTTTTTTTTTCATATTTAGTTTTTCACCATAATGAACGGGTTTTGGAGATATCGGGCTTTTACAGTATTGAGCCACCTTGTATATGCAGAATGTTTATAAAGTATTTGTACAAACTTTGTACGGCAAATTTTGACTAATTTAAAGTTAAAAGTTCATATGAACTAAAAAGATTTCTGAATAATTTTTTTTTGAATCCGAAAAAATGTTTCATATTAAAATCATTTTCACGAAAATTTCACATCTGGTTGAAATTAAAAGTTTTTTTTCTGCTCACACAGTACATAGTTTTGTATTTGTTTTAATTTTATATGCCTATTCAAAGAAAATTTAAATAATTCATTTTACTAAAATGTTTCTATGTGCCACTAAATGTATAAAAACAGGTTGTGTCTCAATTTAACCAAAAATGTAGCTTAAATAAATAAACCCCTACATTTAAAATATGTTTTTTAATCAAATAACTCAAACGTATGTGTAAGGTTAAAATTGACATAATTTATAATTTTAATGCAGAAAATATAGTTTCCATCTGTTTTTCTTTTTAAGTATTAAAAATATATTATATTTTATTCAATATTACATAGTTTAAATTATTACTACCAAAAAAAGCAAGACCAGCAAGACTCTTGCAGCAAACCAAGACCAAGAGCAAGACCGGGGGTGGTAAGACCAAGACCAAGACTAGCCCGGTCTTGGTCTTGCTTTGCTCATCACTAGAGCTGCAAAACTTGAAGTACTCGAAGTAAAATTTTACTTCAAGTACTTTTCTGTACTTGAAATATTTTACTTCAAGTACTTTTTGATAGGAAGTACTTGTACTTGTACTTGATTAATTTATATCAAAATACTGGAACTTTTATTGATTTGAGCAAGTAAATTACTTAAATATTTTTCAAGTATTGAAGTATTACGATGTACTTAAGTAAAAAAGGAACTTCAAGTAAATAAAAAGTTCTTAAAGTAAAAAAAAAAAAAAAATCAAGTACGCCAATTTATTTACGTTAGATCAGTGGTTCCCAAACTTTTTTCTATGGCGCCCCTTTTTGAAATTAAGAAGTGGTCGCGCCCCCCACTACCCTCGACTATACAGAAACATTCCTTTTATTAAAAAAAGAGGCACTAATTTATAAACATGACATTTGAACCTTATCTAATCTAATGTGAGTATTGTCATTTCCTTAACAAGGAAATTCTTGGTTTTATCTTTAAAAGTACGCAACGTGGTCACTAGCAACACCAAGCCGGCTCCGTTTTTTGTTTTAATTTAAATTAAAAAAGAAAATTCTTTTTCACATAAGTAGGTTGTCGAGAATGGTATGTAAAATTTTAAAGCCATTTTTGCGATTAAAAGATAGATAAAGATATTTTATCCAAAATGTAGTAATCACCAAATTTTCAGTTATTTTTCGCCACTGAGTCGTGTTTTCAGTCGATTGCTTGTTCTTGCATTTCTTCTGAAAGGTTGTTTATATCAAAATTAAAAGGACTTTAAGCATATTTATGTTCATCACTGTCATGTAAATTGGAAAAATATCGTTGGAATTCATCAAAGGGACTTTCTAAATGAAATATAATATTTTTTTGTAATCTCTTCGTTTTTAGCAGTGTCGTCACTATTCTTCATTAATAAACCCAAAATCGGTGTTTGAACTTGCAGACGACGTTTTCATATATAAATCTTTTTTTTTAATTTAAACTGATTTTTTGTTATTTTAAAGATGACAATTTTTAATAATTTTTCTGAGCTCTCGCGCCTCCCCTTGGGTGTTGCTTTTTCGCCCCCTAGGGGGCGCGCCCCTAATTTTGGGAAACCCAAAAAGGTTAAAACAAGAAGGTCGCCCGACTTTTTTTGACTCTGATACATTATAGCACTCAATTTAATTTTTAATGGCAACAAAAATGGTAAAATTATACATTTAACATTAGAGGTAGGTACTTTAAAAACATCAAAATATTGTATAAATACTAGTTTAAGAATTTTGGAAAATATTTTTTATTTGTTTCTAACACCACTTAAAGATACTTGTATTTAAAATTTTATTTCACAATCTATATATCTCGCCACTTTCTTCTCTTCAAGCTCTTCTACCAGTTTATTATTTTTTTAATACGGGATCAACTTGTTTTATTAACACGTTCCCTGTCCTATGACCCACATATGGGTCATAGGACACGATATCAGGGAGTCCTATGAGCCATGTTTGGGTCACATGCAGAGTACTTTATTCATAGTTATTTTATGGGGACTCTAGGCTTGTATACGGGTTTTCTGATTTGGACTCCATTGAATAATCCCTATATATGTTACTAATATGGATATGACCCATATTTGGCTCATGGACTCCATGCAAAATATGTCCATACCTGAAGTAAAAAACATTATTTGGAAAATAAACTTTATTCTGAAAAACACGAGACAGTACTACAAATATACGTTTCTAACATGATTCGACAAATAAAATTAAAAAAAAAAACATTTTCTTTGTGATTTGTTGACAAAACTAATGTTCCTTTACGAATGTGCGCTATTGAAACAGTTCAAACAATAAACTTGACTGCACTGACTGCAAAATGTGTTAACCTTCTTAGTTTTTGCTCCTGCGTCTTTTGAATTTAGCCCGATATTTTTTAAGTTCATATAGCAGCCATGGCATCTTTTACGAAGTATTTTGCCAGTCTGGTCAATATTATCTTCTAATTTATGTGTGCCAGAGAGTTTAATTCTTTTAGTATTAACTGCTGATGCTTCGGAATCGTTATTTTCCCTTAGTACCAACGCCCTTACTATAGACTCCGTAAACTGTAGGAGGGGCATCTCTTTTTTAACAATAGTCTGGTATAGTACATGACTATTGATAACTGTTGTGCTACACAGAACCTCAATCGCAATTTTCTTGTACCAGACCAGTGACTTTCTTAAAGAAGTATAATAACTTGACAGTTGATCTGAAATATCCACTCCTTGCTTTCCTTTGTTGTATTCTACAATAATTTTCGGTTTAGTTTTAGCATTTCCTTTTTTGTCTTTTCCAGTTTCAACCTTTTCATCCCCGAAGCAAGTAGAAATCATTAGGACGTCTCGCTGGTCCCTCCATTTTAAAAAAGTTATATACTGCTGTTGAACCGAACATATTTCACCTTTATGAAGATTGGCTTCCATCGTGCTATTGTCTAGTCCCTTGCGATTTTTTCTAACAGTTCCTATGAAATTTGTATCATGTTCGTATAAATATTTTGCCAAACCAATACTGGTGTAATAATTGTCAGTAATTATGAGCCGACCTTCGTTGAGGAGATCTTGCGTCAAATTAATTACTGTCGATCCAGGAATATCTAGATCCCCTAGTTTTTCAGATTTTCCATCGTAAATGGACAAATTCCAAGTAAAACCTTCAGGAGTACAAACTTTGTACAGCTTAATGCCATATCGACTTGCTTTTGAAGGATTATATTGACGAAAACTTAATCTTCCACGGAAAGGAACCATTGTTTCGTCTACAACGATCGTTTCTGCTGGTCTATACAAGCTTTGAGTGTTTTGTAGTATTATGTTGAGCAAAGGTTTAATTTTGTAGACACGAGATTCATGATCATTTTCATTGTTTGCAAAATGCCAACACTTGAGGAGTAAAACAAATCTGTTATAACTCATTGACACTTCATGAAATAAAGGGTGGTAGTATAACTTGTCTTTTTTCCAGTAGGATTCAATTGTTGGAAACTGCAGAACACCCATTAGCATAAGTAGACCTAAAATAAAATGATACATATTAGACCCTTATTAAATTCAAATTAGTAAAATTAAAAAATACCTAAAAACAATTCCTGTTCATTTGCATTTGTGTCTTTCCAACGAGAAAATCGGCTAGTGCGGGAAATTCTGCGGGAGGCCAAAAGATGAGCGGCATATCTGTTGGTCTCTAGGACCATCAAGTCCAGGACATCTTGGGTAACAATTGATCTGTATACGTCAACTGGGTTGATCTGTTCGCCATTGTAGGGTATATCTTTTTGTAAACCTGCTTGTCCAGTAAACAGGAGCCTTGAAATATTTAAAACTTCTTTAAACCAAATAAAGTCTGCATTTTCCTGGGAATCGCTCCTATTGCCACTATCTTCGAAGTCACTTTCGTGCTCAGACTCAATTTCGGAAGACGTTACTGAATCATCTTCGGATATAAAATCGGGATCGTTTTGATCGTCGTCTACAGACTCTTCAGAAATATCACTTAAATTATCAATCTCTTCTTCTAGCTCAGATTGAGTTAGAGGTCGTTTACTATTAAACATCTTTAAATTTATTTTTGATAGAACGAAATATATCTGTACTCTCCTAACGCCTTATGGCAACTAACAAGCGCGAACGTGTTAGTTAGATTAAATATGATCATAATGTGACTCATTGGACTTGGCGATTAAATTTATTAGTACAGAGTCCAATGTACCATATATGGGTCATGGTCAATTTATACGGGGGACTTGTGCACATCATTTCATCTTTTTCATTTGGACGAGGGAACGTGTTAATACATATATCACAATAACAGACTTACCAGGTAAGGTAAATCGTTAAATTATATATACATTTTAGGCTTGATATTATTAAAAAAAATGCTAGTCAAGTAAAACTACTTTAACTTTCAGTACTTTTATTTACTTCACTTACTTTGGTTTACTTCAAGTACTTTGTTTTACTTCAGGTACTTTGTTTTACTTCAAGTAAAATACTTGGGGAGTACTTCAAGTACTTGTAAAGCAAGTACATTTAAACGAGTACTTGTACTTGTACTTTAAGTACTTTTTAAAAAAGCATAAACTTGGTACTTGTACTTGAAGTACTATTGAGAGTACTTTAACAGCTCTGGCGGTAAGTCAGGGCTATAGGAAGGATAATCAAGTTTAGTTTTTTCTTTTTTTTTTTAATTTTGCCCAGATAGAGATACAGCCTGTGGCCGATCATTGTAGATAAATAAAAAATTCTTATCCCAGATCTCCTTCTGTCTTCTAAGTTCTTACATTAATTAACAGTTTGGCAAATAAGAAGAACTAACGATTATTTAATCTTAGTAATGTGCATTTATTAATAATGAAATATGTTAAATGATATTTTTCAGGATTATTTTTATTAATAATAATTATTATGTTTGGCCGAGTCTGGGTGACCACCACCATTTTTTAATTACCTATTTTCTGATTTTTTTATTTCTTCAGCAAATATTCTTACTGATTTAAGTGAAGCTAAGTCTAACAGTTTAAAAATGATATTTGGATTGTCTGTTTCTTCAATAATTTGTTTAGCTGCATATTGTCCTCTTTTTAAATTCCTGCAAGCCAAGATTACTTTTGCTCCGCGTTTAGCGAGATCTGCGGCTGCTTCAAATCCAATGCCAAAAAAATAAAGAAGATATATTTACAATCATTCAAAAACAAAGACCGCTTTTCACGCTGAAATGTAACTGCTAGTATGAGGCTACTTTTGAGATAAGGTTTAATAGGTCCACTATTCCATTTTTTTTAAATTAATGGCAACAGGCTGATCAGCCATTCAGCCAGTCACAAAGTGTTACTTGTTACTAAAAAAAAAGTTTTGTATTTTATTTTTTCTAATTATTGGTCATACTAATAATAAAGGGTGAATACAAGCTATAACTATCACATATATACCAGGGACACATACTTCACGCCACTGGGGTCGACCAAGGCGACTTTTTATTTTAAACACACAAAGACCACTTAAAAAGGAAGTAACATAAGGATAAAAAATGGGAAAGACTATCCTACTGTCTACTATCAAAAAACATCAATTCTACATAAAAGTAGTTTATAGTTTTAGGTTTATTCTGTTCAAAAAAGAAATCAATGCATTATTTACCTTTGTGCTCTCTAGGGCTAAAAAATTAAGGATGTTAAAAGGACAAACAGCTTTACACTCTTTGATTAAAACATTAAATAGCTTGTTGGTCTCGTCTATGTATTTGTTACAATGAAAGAATATATGATCTAGATCACACCTAACATTACAAGTTTCACATTGATCTGAAGGTAATATTTTGATTTTATACAGATGAGCGGGATAACAAGCATGTTTAAGTTTCATGCGTAAAATTGTTATGTATTTTCTAGGGACAGTTAGGCTTTTATGCCAGTGATTATGTGGAATTTCAGTTACAAGCTGAGTATATCTTGTGGGTTTATTTTTGCAATATTTCTTCCATCTTATATTCCATTTATTGGTAATATTTGTTTTTGCATATACATACGTTATTTAAGCTGAGAGTGTAATTAGTAATTAGCTGTTGTACCATTAATAATGCTATTCTTTGCTATCAAGTCTACTAGCTTATTATACTTTAGTCCTGTATGTGCTTTGACCCATATAAAAAGATTTTCTACGCAATGTTATTCGGCGCAGCAATTTTCTGATTTTCCATAATATTGGATTGTCTTTATAGTTCCAGGATTTATTGTTCTGTAAGGCTTTAAGCACGGACATAGAGTCGAACAGTATAACAAAGCGGTGATAACTAGAGTCGACTATAAATTTAAGATGTTTTAATTTTAAATTAAATTCTATGCACTTTTTGTAAATACAGGCGCATGGTAGTGACCAGGCCAAGTTTCGGCCTACCGCACGAATGTGTGTATATTACACGAAATATTTCGGCCTTTTTTTCCCTATTATAACTTCGGTCTCGTTCCAAACCAAAGTATATTTTTAAAGGACTTAAGGTAAATATTTTAGGCACAAATTAAAATAATATTTACTTTTCCTAAACTGGTCACAAATGGAATATATCTGATATGTTTGAAATATAACTGCATTTTTATAAAAAATAGGACACCTAAGATACCAAATAAAACTAACCCAAGTGGTACGGATATAGACCTAAAAATCAAGAGAACAAAAAAATCGTTTTGCAAAGCATTTGGGAAAAGTAAATATACTTTATGGCAATAATTTATGAATGAAACCGTTTGTCAATATTAGAGAAAAAAAGGAATTAAAAAATATTGATGGTTCAGACGCATTTAAAAACACGCTGAGTAGCCAACATTAACATTTTGATTGCTATTAATGATCTAAACCTTGCCAAGCACCGTCTTAAAAGTCGTAAATTGGGCTTTTATTATTACACGGGTCAAAAAAAAAAAATAAAAAAGTGGTGGTGCTGGATGTCGGACTTTCTGGCGTATTTTTTGCTGTTAAGCACGAATCTGAAGTCAAAATTGGGATTAAATAGCAACAAGTCGAAAAAAAGAGTAATTTTAAATATTAACGATTTTTTTTTTAAATTTAAAACGTCAATATCTCAAAAATTATAAAAGACACACGAAACTTTATAAAACATAAACTATGTAATTTTACACGGTCTTTAATTTAAGTCATATTACTCTTTTGACTAAATGCAATATTTTTTGAGTTATAATTAAAAAACCGAATTTTCAGGTTTTTTTTAAGGAAAAAATTTAAAAATAAAAGGATTTTTTTAAGGAAAAAATTTTAAAATAAAAAAAATATATTTTTAGATTTTTTCTGAAAATGTTGGGTGATTTGAAATACTAATAAATAAGAAACACGATTTATAATAAAAAAAAACTCAAAAATCACTTAATAAAAAAAATTCTATTTTGACTGAATTTTTTGTCAAATTACATTTTCTATATCTCCTTTATTATTCATCTTATCAAAAACATTTATATAAAGTTTTATATAGACAATTTAGAATTATTTATTTTTTGTTTTATGAATTTTTTTTTATTTTCTATCGTTTATATAGTCGTTGTCCAAATATTCCGTGGTAGAAGGTTTTTTGAGTTTTTCTGGATTATTTGCTGTTTGACCCTAATTTTGACTTCAGATTCGTGTTTAGCGGAAAAAAATACGCCAAAAAATCTTAGTCGGACACCCAGCACACACCATTTATTTTTTTTGTGTTATTATTATTGTATTACTTTAATCCACAGAAAAAAAGTTATAGGATAAAATTAAAATAAAAAAAAATCTAAAGAAAAGAAAAAAAACGATGAGAGTAGCCAAATTTGAAAACTCATATCTCGGTTACTAGAAATACTAAAGACTTTTGCCGATAACTGTTTTAAAGATCATGCTAACAGCTTTTTTTTCGTAAAGCAATACGTATACTAAAATTCTTCTCAAAAAAGGTTTTGAGGCAAAATTTAAAGTTTTTTTTGGTTTGTTATTAATATATTTTTTGTGAAAAACTTTTTTTTTTGGCTTAAGAAGGTAAAATTTAATTTTACTTACTTACTTACAACTTTTCTGTTGACGTATATGTACAAAAAGTGTATATAAGTTAAGTTCAAATTAAAAAACTGATTTTTTGATATTTGAATACGCCATAACAATATAGAGGGAACTTAAGGGCTACCTCTATTCATTTGAAGTACGGAGCTCTAAAAACACCATTAGAAATACTTTTAACTCACCGCTATTGGCACCAGTAACTATCACAGTTTTTCCAACAAGGCAGACATTACTTCTACATATTCCGATAGTTACCTTTAAATATAATTTTATTACAAGTAACATAAAAACGACCGGAAAAAATATATTTATGTTACATTCCATGACGTGTTGTTTATTGTTTGCCAAACAACTAAAAGCTAAAAGTGTCGTTTAATTAACAACAAACAAATGTTTTGGTTGCTATAATTGGTTGAAAGTACATGAAGAATGCTTTAATGTTGAATTATAACATGGCATTTTTAGAACATAGAATATAGGGTTGTTCATCAAATAAAGCCATATATGATAAACAATGCTTATTTTAAAAAAGAAGAAATATTAAATGTCTACTTCTAACTTTAATGAAAAATTAAATTTAAAGTAAAAAAAATATACATAAAATTAATATTTTTCTAATGGGACATCTTACTGATTGCTTCGTTTTTAAAAGTGGCAATTTTTTCGGTAGGTATTAATTAAAGTTTCAACAGAATTCATTTAATTATATGTTTCACTTTAATTAATATTTATTAACAGCAATAACACAGACTGGACTTTATTAAAAGGAAACATACACTGATTAAACACTTACACTAAATTTTACAATTATTTCTTGCTTATTTTTAATAAAAAACATTTCAAATTAATCCAGTTCATATATATAGTAAAGCGCACCGTACTGCGAACATAGGAGGCTCCCGGATGATTTTGGATGTACCCAATTCTAACATACCAATAATAATTTTGTAGCTTGCATTTTTAAATTTTTGTCTCGTTTCCTCACGTGGCTCATTTTTGGTTGGGACTGGTGGGGAGTACGGTGATAAATTCGAAGAAGTTATCTGCCCAGTTTAGTTTTTTACTACGTTTTTATTTTCAGTAAGAATATGCAGTGTTTATAGGCGAGTAACAGGAGCTAGCATCAACCGTCTTCGATCGGATTTCTTATCAGCCATAAATTTAAAATTAGTTGCTTACGAGACCGCAACGTTTGCTACGCTTAAAACCGTAGCACCAAACAGTTTTTCTAATAAAATAAAAGAATTTTCTCAAATAAATAATGGAACGTAGAAGATATTTAAAAAAAAAAATAAATTAATGTGCATTCATAAAATAAAAAAAGAAAAAATCTTTCAAGTTATCGAAGATGCTCAAATAAACCACCTTCCTGAGCCAAACAATAACCAAGATTGTCATAAAAACGCCTTCTGACATTTGCTAGAATGTTAAGGGTAATAATCGTAAAAGAATTCTCAATTTGTAATTGCAATTCTTGTAGATTATTAGCCCTATTCTCCTGGAAACCATAAATTTGTGATTTTACGTGACCCCAGATAAAAAAATCGTAGGGTGAGACCATGAAGAAAACAATGTTTCTTTTAAAATTTTCATTGTTATTTTCCATTACAGCTTCACAAAATTGCATTCGTCTAAAACAGAGGTTCCCAAACTTATTTCGTCTAACGCCCACTTTGAAAATCAGTTATTTTGTAGCGCCCCCCATTTTTTTTCACCTTAAAAATCTCAATAACATATTAGTCTCGCCTGGAGTTTAATTAAACCTATATTCTAAACGACACTTTTCTTAAAGATCACTTTAATGCAACTTTACCATATTAAGAGTATCTTTTATTCAAAATTAACAATAATCAACATTAAGCAATGATAA
>JAHBCN010025917.1:0-11045 GCA_019359885.1 Listronotus oregonensis | reverse complement strand
TAATTTACAAAATTATTAATTTTTCTCAAACGAAACTGGATTTCAAAATTATTATGCACAAATTATCAAACACAAGTTAGTAAAATTTAAAGTAATTTTTTACCAGGGTATGATGTTGTTTTTTGACGAAATATGGAGCTTCTCGGAAAAATCTTTAAAAAATCACGTAAAAACTATGCATTTTCTGTCGTTATTGTTTGTTTATTGCTTTTTTTGAAACAAGCGTTTGCGATTTTTATCTAATTCTTTCCTGTAGGAACTTTCATGGTAAAACTTTGCTCTTTCCTTATTTTTTTTTCTACGAACAATACTTACCAAGTTATAAGCGATTAAAGTAATATTTTTGCATTTTTTTATACTTTGTATATTAAAAAAATGTTTCGCACCTTTATTAGAGAGAGTATACGTACATACCACCAAAAACAGATAAGTTTTAGTATATAAATGGGAATCAAAAATGGGAAACGCATATAAGTCAGTCCTAATTCAGTTTAAAAGTAGCAACGAACAGACGACAAAAAAGTCCACAGAGTTTATATTAAAACAATATTATAATTTTATTTCAAATGAAGATAATACTAAATTTCTTGTTTTAAAACCTTTAATATGACCTTTCTTGGGACCCACGCAAGGAAAAATTGATTGGCTTACCATGATCCATTTTGGCGAGACATGTGTATCGTAATTTTTTGGACGCCCTGTGTTTTAGAAGAATAAAAGAAAAAATGTATTATATGTTTTATTTTATTTAGCTTTGTTTTGCTGCTACAATAAAATGTATGTACCATATTTTCACAATCGTTCAAAAAAACAGTTTATTTGTAAACGTTACGCCACTAAACTATTCTTGAAAGCGTACAGCTAAATTGTGATAATCTTTGAACGTCTTAAGTAAATTATCCCCCACCAAGTGAAGCAGATGCACTTAACTCTGCTTTATTTTCTTTGTATATATATTTCATTTATTGTATTAAACCTTTAAAATTAGCTTTCTTGGGACCTACGCTTACAGCTGTATATTAGAAAGTATATAACGAAAAAGTGTATTATATTTTTTTAAATTTCATTTAACTTTATGTTTGGTGCCACCACAAAATAGATTTATGTACCATATTTCCACCCACGTTCGATATAACAGTTTATTTGTTAATGTTACGCCACTGAACTATTCTTTAAAGCGTACAGCCAAACTGTGAAAATCTTTGAACGTCTTAGGTAAATTATCCCCCCACCAAGTAAAGCAGATGCACCCAACTTTGCTCTATTCTCTTTGTGTATAACTTCCATTTATAATACATTTCTGGAGAACGGAGTTTAATAGTTTCTTAGTTCTAATTGTTCCACTAAAATATATGTTAAAACAACTTTTCAACTTCCGTTGCGCGTTCTTGTTAACCAGATTTAGTGTTACTTTACAGAAGTAACTTATGCAGTTGACGTTACACAATGCCGGATCACTTTAACTAAGAAACTTGCGTCACTCTTTAAAAACTATATTAACGCCAACTTGGAGTTTGTTAACGTTCAAGGCGGAATTACCCGCATGGAAGTTTTAATTAAAATTTAAATACACACGAATTATGTAAAACATTAATTAAACCTGAAACTTTTTTAATAATACAGTAAATAGTACAAATATTACGGGAAAATTGTTTGACTTAAATAAATTCATCGAAATGTATTTGGTTTTCACCTGGAATTTTAGAAATGTTAATTTGTTTGACTGCATAATTACAGATCTCCCAGTTTAATACTTTTCGTAATGACCTACAACATTAATGGAGAAAGTTTTTAATTGATTGTCCGGGGCTTTTTACCGACCCTGTGTAACAAACTTAAGGAATTGTTTAACTTATTTGGGGTAATTCGTGAGGAAGTGTACATACGTTTCTTACCAGAGATAGAGTACATTAGAGTTAACTTACATCACCTATTAAAATTTTCTTTAAGGGGTTACTAACAGAGATACAAAGTGTTTCATTTGAATGGGTTAAAGTCTTTATTACCGGTATCTCCCTTAGTTTTTAACCTAAATATTTTAAATTTTAAAGTTTTATACAATTGTATTACCTTCTTAGAAATACAGGACAAAAGAAAGAAAAATCCAGGGTCGGACTGAAGAAATTGGATAGAAATATTTGGCAAAAAACAGCACCCTATATAAGGGTGTAACATACCCAGAATGTTACAATAACAGTAAAATCCCCAATAAAAGTATTACAAAATGGTAATAAAATATTTTTAAGTATATGTACACAAGCTGAGCAAAAAAAATGATTTTTTGATACGACAAATTTAAACGGTCTTAAAATTGCATATGATCATGTAACCTTGTCATAATTTGAAAAAAAAATCCAGTTCCGAACCGAAAAAATAGATATACAGCCGAGTGACATATACATTATTAAATTTAAAAGTGGACTGAACAATGAACTTAAGTAACAAAGATGGAAAAATGAAAACTCTTGGCAACAGGGTATAACTTAAATGTTAACTCTTTGTCAAAAAATTATTTGGTTTAAGATTTTTTGTTTAAAATTGTTAAAGTATTTAAAAAATACTTATTTATCAAAAAAAATATATCTTGTACTACAAGACGACCCGGGCAATGTTATTTTGAACAAGTATTTTTCATATTTTAAACAAAACTTGAAGAAATAACTTTAAAAAAGCAACAAGCATTAAATAAACAGGGTTAGATTTTTACTTTATTGTTAGTAAGCATTCCATAAGTCCATGCGCCCAAAGCTTTGTGGCAATGTAATCAAAACTTTACTCTAACGCCGCACAGTGGGACGAAGTCATTCTGTTCCACCAAAAAAAAAATCTACAGCCCATATTGTTTAACCGTTTAGACTCATTTTTTTTATTATATATATATTGGTCCAAACTTTGATTGGTATGAAGAAAAAACCAATTTTCAGCGCAAAAATGATCATAGAGGACATTTTTTCCAGATGTCCGAAAATGTGTCCAAAAATGCTGAAAAAGATTATTTGTATTGCTTGAATCATTCTAAACAATTTTTGTAAAACTAAATATTTACTGCAAGTTTTATGTTTTAAAGACCCTTTTGCGTGAAAAATTTTGGAACATTATGGTCGTTTGTGTTATTATTAAGGAATATTAAAAATATGTTGTTCCTCATTTTTACATAGACAGTCATATGGGGCTTATCAAAAGGAAAATTTTTAGCAAAAAATGTATGCGAAAACCTGAATGAAAATTTGGTGCAAGACATGCTAATGTAAATTATTTAAATGTTTATTCAATTTTGGTGCAAGATATATATTATGCTAATATAAATTATTTTTAAATTTATTTAATTAAGGTTATTGAAAAATTTTGGAACATTATGGTCGTTTGTGTAAATAATAAGAAATTATAAAAATAATATGGTCGTTTGTGTTAATAATAAGGAATAATAAAAATATATGCAAGATATATATGCTAATGTAAATTATTTAAAAATTTATTTAATTGTGGTTATTGAAAATTTTTGAAACAATATCAAGAGGAAGATTTTAAGCAAAAAATGTAGGTATCCCAGAACCCAATCTTGCTGATTAAAATTTTGGTGCAAGACATATATTATGCTAATGTAAATTATTTTAAAATTTATTTAATTTTGGTGCAAGATATATATGCTAATGTAAATTATTTTTAAATTTATTCAATTTTGGTGCAAGATATATATGCTAATGTAAATAATTTTAAAATTTATTCAATTGTGGCTATTGAAATTTTTTTAAACATTATCAAGAGCAAATATTAAGCAAAAAAAATGTATGCCAAATTCTAATCTTGCTGAATGAAATTTTGGTGCAAGACATATGTTTATGCTAATGTAAATTATTTAAAAATGTATTTGATTTTGGTGCCAGATATATATGCTTATGTAAATAATTTTAAAATGTTTTCAATTGTGGTTATTGAAAAGTTTTGGAACATTATTAAGAGGAAGTTTTTAAGCAAAAAAAAAATGTATGTCAAAATCCAATCTTGCTAAATGAAATTTTGTGCAAGAAATAATGCTATGTAAAATTATTTAAATTTTTTGGCTTGAAAAATTTTGGAACATATGGTCGTTTGTGTTACATATAAGGAATAATAAAATATTTGTAAATTTACCGTTAATGTGATTATTTAAAAATTTAACAATTGTGGTTATTAAGAAAAAAATTGGAAATTATGCTAAGTAAATTGATTTTAAAATTTATTCAAATGTATAAAAAATTTGAACTATAATGAAATTTTGAGTGCAAGACATATATGTTGAATTTTGTAAATTATTTAAGAATATTTAAATTTAATTTTGGTGCAAGATATATATGCTAATGCAAATTATTTTAAAACTTATTTAATTTTGGTGCAAGATATACATATATGCTAATCTAAATAATTTTAAAATTTATTCAATAGTGGTTATTGAAAAGTTTTGAAACATTATCAAGAGGAAGATATTAAGCAAAAAAAAATGCCAAAACCCAATCTTGCTGAATGAAATTTTGGTGCAAGACATATATGCTAATGTAAATTATTTAAAAATGTATTCAATTTTGGTGCAAGATATATATGCTAATGTAAATTATGTTTAAATTTATTTAATTGTGGTTAGTAAAAAATTTTGGAACGTTATGGTCATTTGTGTTAATAATAATGAATAATAAAAAAATTATGGTCGTTTGTGTTAATAATACCTAATAATAAAAATATGTGCAAGATATAAATGCTAATGTGAATTATTTTAAAATTTATTCAATTCTGGTTATTGAAAAATTTTGGAACATTATCGAGAGGAAGATTTTGAGCAAAAGAATGTATGCCAAAACTCAATATTGATAAAAAAATTTTGGTGTAAGAGATAATATATGCTAATGTAATTTATTTTAAAATTTATTTAATTGTGGTTATTAAAAACTTTGGAACATTATGGTCGTTTGTGTTAATAATAAGGAATAATAAAAATATGTGCAAGATATACACGCTAATGTAAATTATTTTAAAATTTATTCAATTGTGGTTATTAAAAAATTTGGAACATTATTAAGAGGAAGATTTTAAGCAAAAAAATGTATGCCAAAACCCAATTTTGCTAAATGAAATTTTGGTGCAAGACATATATGTTAATGTAAATTATTTAAAAATTTATTTAATTTTGGTGCAAGATATATATGCTAATGCAAATTATTTTAAAACTTATTTAATTTTGGTGCAAGATATACATATATGCTAATCTAAATAATTTTAAAATTTATTCAATAGTGGTTATTGAAAAGTTTTGAAACATTATCAAGAGGAAGATATTAAGCAAAAAAAATGCCAAAACCCAATCTTGCTGGATGAAATTTTGGTGCAAGACATATATGCTAATGTAAATTATTTAAAAATGTATTCAATTTTGGTGCAAGATATATATGCTAATGTAAATTATGTTTAAATTTATTTAATTGTGGTTATTAAAAAATTTTGGAACGTTATGGTCATTTGTGTTAATAATAATGAATAATAAAAATATTATGGTGGTTTGTGTTAATAATACCTAATAATAAAAATATGTGCAAGATATAAATGCTAATGTGAATTATTTTAGAATTTATTCAATTGTGGTTATTGAAAAATTTTGGAACATTATCGAGAGGAAGATTTTGAGCAAAAGAATGTATGCCAAAACTCAATATTGCTAAAAAAATTTTGGTGTAAGAGATAATATATGCTAATGTAATTTATTTTAAAATTTATTTAATTGTGGTTATTAGAAAACTTTGGAACATTATGGTCGTTTGTGTTAATAATAAGAAATAATTAAAATATTATGGTCGTTTGTGTTAATATTAAGGAATAATAAAAATATGTTGCCTCTCAATTTCACATAGACAGTCTTATGGGGCTTATCAAGAGGCAGATTTGTGTCCAACAATGCTGAAAAAGATTATTTGTATTGCTTGAATTATCCTAAACAATTTTTGTTAAATTAAATTTTTACTGCAAGTTTTATGATTAAAAGACCCCTTTGCGTAAAAAGTTTTGAAACAATATGGTCGTTTGTGTTAATAATAAGGAATTATAAAAATATTATAGTCGCTTGTGTTAGTAATAGGTAGTCATAAAAATAATAATTTTTGCTTTTTTTCAGGGGTAGACCTTAAAAATATATCGAAAATTGGGTTTTTTGATCATAACTTAAAAAGTATTGCATCTAAATAAAAAGTTTATATAACTTAAATTAAAGGTTTTGTAAAAGTAAACAATTTTTGTTTTATAAAATTTTTGTTATATATTTTTTTTAGCTTATTAGGAGGAAGATTTGTGTCCAAAAATGCTGAAAAAGATTATTCATATTGCTTTAATTAATTTGTTATAATTATTTATTAATTGTTTAATGTATTATTATTTATTAATTTTATAATATATTTAAAAGTATTATTTAATAAATAATAATAAATTAATAATATTTACTAAAAAAAAACTAATTTTGATTTAATCAATAATTATTTTTTGATTAACACTTAAAAAGTATTGCATCAAGACAAAAAGTTTATATAACTTAAATTAAACGTAATAATTAATAATCAATTAATACTAAATTAATAAATAATAATAAATTAATATTATTTATTTAAAAATATATTTTAAAAAAATTATCCCCCTGATAAGCTAAAAAAATATATAAAACAAAAATTGTTTACTTTCACAAAACCTTTAATTTAAGTTATATAAACTTTTTGTCTAGATGCAATACTTTTCAAGTTATATTCAAAAACCATTATTTTATTATTTCGAGCCGAAAATTCGTTTTTTTAAAATATTATCAATTTATTATTACTTATTAATTTATACCTTTAATGTAAGTTATAAAAACTTTTTGTCTAGCTACAATACTTTTTAAGTTATAATCAAAAGACAATTATTATTGATCAATTCTGGGCCGAAAGTTCGTTTTTTTTAATAATTATTATTAAATTATTATTATTTATTAAGTTATTATTAATTTATATCTTTAATTTAAGTTATATAAACTTTTTGTCTATATGCAATACTTTTCAAGTTATAATCAAAAAACCATTATTGATCGATTTCGGGCCTAAAATTCGTTTTTTAAATAAATATTATTAATTTATTATTAAATACTACCTCTAATTTAAGTTATATAAACTTTTTGTCTAGATGTAATACTTCTCAAGTTATAATCAAAAAACAATTATTGATCAATTTTGGGCGGAAAAATCGTTTTTTTTTTTTAATAAATATTAAATTATTATTATTTATTATTAATTTATACCTTTAATTTAAGTTATATAAACATTTTGTATAGCTGCAATACTTTTCAAGTTATAATCAAAAGACAATTATTGATCAATTTTGGACCGTTTTTTTTTAAATAAAAATCACAAAAATCCGAAAAGAAGGATCGATAGGCAAATTCAAGACGAGAATCTTAAAATTACTGTGCGCCGCTTCAGCTCCATTTGTATTCCCAAACCCACTTTTAATAGAGACAACTCTCTCGGTGACGCCATGCGCAATCAAACGCAAGTGTTTAATACCCTATATTCGTTGTGTCATGCTTTAAAAACTATATTAAGGCTTACCTAAAGTTTGATAACGTGTAAGGTGGAGTTACCCGTATGCAAGTTTTAATTAAAATTTAAATACGCACGGGTTCTATAGGATTATACGTATATTCCAAAACTTTTTCAATAAAATATTTAATATAGGGTATTTTAAAATAAACTTTGCTATTTAGGTTTTCGATCCATTAGAGGTAAATTCTTTTCCACGTTTTATTTGCAATTTTAGAAATCGTGTTATGTTAAACTAGAAAGTAAATTATATTAAATTTGTCTTGTATAAAATGTAAATAAATATTTAAGAGCAAGTGTAATGATATGCATTAAGTATGCATAAAATATGATACGCCAGACTTTTATTTACTTAATATTTTTGTATTCTTTTTCTAAGCATCCGCAATCTTATTTTATATTCCGACGTGTCATAATGACATTCTTATGGTTTTTATTTTTTTGTGTCAAAATGCCGTCCTTTAGTAGAATAAGTACTATAATGATTTTATTAAAGTACTAAGTACTGTAATGAAAAAAAAATATCTAGGTATACTAGGCAAAAATATGAAATATTGTTTAAAACAACAAAATTAACGATTAGAATTAAATACTACATTATTGCAATTTGTTAAATTAATGGGAGACATAGGCGTCGAAATTGTCCTATTACTCTGGCTTTAAATTTGTAAATTTTTGGTTTCTTGTGCAGAGAAATTAATCAGTGAAACACCCAATGATGATTTTTCTCCAAGAATGGATACCGAAATTGTTTTTTATTTACGCCTAAGTTTCTACATATCCTTCAGCAACTGTGTCACTTTTCCAGCCTCCATGGCGTTTAACAGTGTGCAGATCCACTCCGGGATCGGCCAGCAATAAAGCCGAAGACCTTCGGAAACAGTGATCAGTGTATTCGGCAGAATAAGGTAACTTTAAAAAGAAAGCAATTATCTTGCACATGGTTCCAAAAGTATGAATCCCCACTGACTGCTTTGTACATTTGCTGTTTTTAAATGAAAAAGTAAACGAGAATTTTTGGCATCGCTGGGTCTCATTGATGCATAGATTCGGACCAATTCCACCATATTTACTCTTTTGAGATCGTCAGGCGTTACAAAGAATTCTCAGGAAACATTGGTTTTTGTACTAGGTATTATAATAATTACAGTCCCTTTATCGTGTACATGGTTATTCATTTTAAAGTACGAGTGACGTATTTTTTAAATGGAATACCCCGTATATTTTTTTATCAATATAGAAGAGATTTTTAAATGGGTGATATAGGGATTGCTGGGTTTATTTCCTGCGATTCTGCTGCAGTTGTCTAAAAACTGCACGATACTATAAGGATAGTTTTACCTGAAAAAACCTGAGTGCCACGGGTCACAGGTGCTTATTTGTCAAAGTCAAGAAACATTAAAAATACGTTTTTCTTTTTGGATTTTAAAAGAGGTTTTCTAGAAGAAGGTTTTATAACTTTCTTTATAAATGTGGAGAAAACGCCGAAACACAACAAAAAATATTTGCAAATTTCCACCGAAATATATTAGTAAAAACGACTTTAAAACTGAAGGTCTTTTCGAAGAAACAAAATCGTTAATATTAAAAAGGACCGAGAAAAGAAACCGCATAAGTTTCTTTATTTTTCTTTGTATCCTATGAAGTAATTAATGAGTAGAAAACTTAAGGTATGGCCCCAAAAAAGAAGGGTAACCTTTTGCGACGGTTCAAAGAAACAAATCTTCCATATCATTCTTCCGTCAGCATTTAACACATGAAAAAAAAGGGAATCCTTTTCCCCAAAATTTTTAATCCTAAAAATAAATCCAAAAGTTTTAAATGATTTTGGACAAAACCTCCCCAAAGGGGGTTTTTAAGGAAAACCCATGGGAAACAAAAAAAAAATTTAAAATTAAATACCAAAGTTTTTAAGGGGAAAACAAAAAAAAAAACGAAGGTTTAAAAAAAAATCGCTTAACCCCAAAACCAATTTTACCGATTTAAAAAATGCTAAAAGGGTTTAAAAGTTTTGAAACGGGGGAAAAAAAGAAAATTTAAAAAAAATTTAAATTTTTTTGTTAATTCTTAAAAATTTTTACCTCTTTTAAATTTTTTTCCTTAATTGAAATTTTGCGTTGATTAGGAAAGAATTTATATTTAAGCTTAAGAAAATTTAAAATTTTTTTCTGATGCCTTTTACAAACTTATATGGGGTTTTTAAAACGCAAGATACAAAACTTATTTCAACATTTTTTTTTAAATTTTACAACGTTTTGAAAAACCCAAAACCAAAACAAAGACTTTTCGTTAATTGTCTTTAAAAAAGGGAAAACCTTTTTGTGAAATAATTCTTTTTTTTTTTTCCAACTTTTTAAAAGATTTTTTTTAAAAAATTAGACTTTTAAAAAAAAAAATTTTTAGTTTTTTTATTTAAAGAATATTTTTTTTAAGGTTTATGAACAAAAATTTTTTTACTTTGGGTTTTTACCTTGGGTTTAGGCCAAACTGAAAAAGTTTTCCCCCGCAAGCAAAAGAAATATTTTTTAAAGAATCGGATCGCGGAAATAAAATTTTATGAAATTGGATATAAAAAAATTATTATCCAAAAGTTTTTTCAGACTGGAAGCGCCTCGGATACATTCAACTAATATTGTTGTTTTTTATAAAAAATATCTTTTTTTGTATCACCAAGACAGATAGGTTTTTTAAAATGCCCCTTTTATACTTTTTTTGTATCTAATATGTTTTTTTGATTTTTTTTAAAGTTTTAAATTTTTTTAAGAGACCCCAAAAATATTTGGGGATTCCCTGTTAATATTTTAACTAAAATATATTTACAAAATTATTTATCAAGGGGTTTAAACAAATAAAAAAAGATGAATTATTATGTATTATTTTTATAAAATTTTTAATTTAAAAAAACGAATTTTTTTTAAGAACAGAATCAACTTTTTAAAGATTGGGGGGGAAGATTTTTTTTAAAAAGGTTGATCCGTTTGTTATATAATTTTAAAAAGATAAAAAAAATTTTTTTTAAAAAGATTCAAAAAAAAATTCTATATTTTTAAAATTTAAACAAAAATTGGGGGTTTTTAAATGCCAAAATCCCCTTTTGAACACACTATATTAAATTTCCAAATTTTGACCTAATATTATTAACTTTTTGATTTTGGCCCAACTTTAAAAAAAACCCAAATCCTTAACCTAGGGGAAAAAGGGGTTAAACCAAAACCACCCTTTTAAATCTCCCCAAAATTTTGGGTTTTTACCTAAAACCCATCACATTGATTTTCAAAATAAAGTAAAAATTTTAAAAATCCGCCTGTTAAAAACTTTTTAAAAAAAAAACCCCAAATTGATTTTTAACCAAAAAATTTGTTTTTTAATAAATTTTTATAAAAAAATTAAAAATGTTTTTCCCTTTTAAAAATTGCCATATCATTCCTACTTTTTTAGTTTGATGAACAAAAATTTGTACTA